>JACJUY010002720.1:77964-127294 GCA_014220935.1 Platorchestia sp. MABIK
TTCCCCTCTGACTTCGAGGTTGAGATTCCTCAATCGGTAACGAGAGGCCGAAAGGCCCAGCCTCGTATCGTAACATATTTTTTTAGTGATCTCCATTATGAGCTGTATAGTTCGTGCCCTCAGTGAAGCTCCAGACGTAGTTGCACAGATACTTACCGGCTTGCGTGTCCCTGGGGCGAGAGGCGTCCTGATAGATTTTATTTCATTTGGCTGAGTTGTCTGTTTTTTGGCTCCTTCGCTCGCTGAATCTGGTCCTTCCCCGTGCGTCCCCGGTAAGGCCGCGGGCCTCCGCCGCCCCTCCACATATTTTCTAGTCCTCGGGGCACGAGCCCACCGGGACCAGGAGTGTTTGTTTCCTTTTTACTTGTGATATTCGAGTTTTATTTCACACTCAAAATATAAGGTCAAGATAAACATACAAAACTAAAACTAAAAGACCCAGATGTTAGTGGGCGCCACCTCACGTTGGTTCTACCTACCGATAGCAACCTTGTATTTATCCTATTAGCACTTTGCTATCGGTTTACATACAAGACTAAGTAAAAATAATAAATAAAGAAGCAAGGGCAGTAACTCTCAAATTAGCCATTATTTTTAATCAAACAAGAGAATTAAAAACCGAACGTTTCGACCTCTAAGGTCATCTTCAGCATCTGAAAAAATTGTTCCATAACATAAGTCCATTTAAAAAAAACATTTGAAAATTAATTAGCTTTTTGTAATGGATAGGAGGATTGCGTGTCGTTTAAAACTGGCTTGTCTTTCAAGATAAAAAGCGATTCTAGAATACGGAGATCAATTTGACTAGATGCGGTAGCAACAATTTTAAAATCGTCTAAGCGAACTGGGAGGTCCCACTTCTCCGCGTGGGAGCGAACTGCAGAGTGAGGAGGGGTTTTTAAAGGCAAGTTCGTTCGATAGCTCCGTCCGGCATGCTCTGCTACACGAACACGAAGGGATCTGGAAGATTGCTCGACGTATTCAGACGCACATTGTGCGCAACTGTACTTGTAAACAATGGAAGTGAGCATAGCTTTAGGGAGCTAATCTTTATAGTTGAAAATCGACTGTATTTGAATTTATTCAGTAAGATGGCTCTGAAATCAATGTTCACAAAATGTTTTGATAATACAGAAATGAGCTCTTTCTTCAATTTTTCCGATTGGTTGCCGGAAAAAGGTAAAACAAAATAAAATTGCTTTTTAGGAGCAGTAATCAACGGAGTCCTCTTATAAAATTGATCATCGAGAAACTTTCCAATTGAATGTTCGACAAGCCTGGATGGAAAACCGTTATTACAAAAATATTTCGTCAAAAATTCTATTTCATTATGAAAGGTAGCAAAGGATGAACACACGCTAAAAGCTCTATGTAGAAGAGTCTTAATGCTATTAAGTTTAAAACGGAAACAACAAAAACTGAAAAAACTCATACCTAAGCCAGGAAATGTCTTCTTACGAAACACAGATGGTTGAAATTTCCCTTCCCTGCGCGTTATCAGAGTGTCCAAAAAAGGGAGACAGCCATCTGTTTCAACCTCCATCGTAAATTTAACATTAGCAAGTTTGGAATTCAGGTAATTCAAGAATAGGTTACAATGCGAACTACTGCGGAAAAGCAAAAAAGTGTCATCGATGTATCTCTTGTAAAAAAACAGGTCTAAAATTCTCAGGACATGACTCAAGCCACTGTTGCTCGTAGTGACACATAAAAATATTTGCAAAGGTTGGCCCCAGAGGAAGACCCATACCAAGCCCATCTTGTTGTCGATAAAAAAATTCCATCGAAAACAAAAAACGAATTACGAACAGAATGTTGCAACAGAGTTTTGAATAATTCCCTGGTTAGGCCAAGATCTGATTGAGACTTAGCGAATAGATAGTTTAGACATATTTCTATAGTTTCGTGCAGTGGTATATTTATAAATAAAGAGTCTACATAAAAAGAGGCCATAAAAAGATTTTCAGCATCGCCAACAGAAACGACATCATCAATAAAAGATTTAGAGTTTTGAACAGTGTAAGAATTAGTCGTGAATGGAGATAAAAAAGGAACCAAAAAATTTGCAAGACTGAAGCTAGGGGTGCGGTATGCTGCAAAGATGGGTCTGAACGGAAAATTTACCTGAAAGTTAGGCTTATGAATTATCGGCAAGCCGTATAAAACACCCGGGCCAGAACCAGTAACAAATAAACTCTTGTATAGTTCATCAGAAATTTTACCAGAAGGGATCTTCCAGATCCCTTCGTATTCGTGTAGTAGAGCATGCCGGACGGAGCTATCGAACGAACTTGCCTTTAAAAACTCCTCCTCACTCTGCTGTCCGCTCTCACGCAGAGAAGTGCGACCTCCCAGTTCGCTAAGACGATTTTAAAATTGTTGCTACCACATCTAGTCAAATTGATCTCCGTATTCTAGAATCGCTTTTTATCATGAAAGACAAGCCAGTTTCAAACGACACGCAATCCTCCAATCTATTACAAATAGCTTCTTAATTTTCAAATGTTTTTTTTAAATGGACGTATGTTATGGAACAATTTTTTCAGATGCTGAAGATGACCTTAGAGGTCGAAACGATCGGATTTTAATTGTCTTGTTTGATTAAAAATAATGGCTAATTTGAGAGTTGCTGTCCTTGTTTTTTTATTTATTATGAGATTATGCAAAAGGCTAAACTTCAATATTTATCAGACTATGTAGAGAGTTACAACTACAGATGGGTATACTAACAGTACCACGGCGAGAAGGTGTGGGTGGGCTGGAATACTTGCTAGGGGCAAGTAATCCTTATCAAATCCTTGTCTCTTGACTATTCTCTTCACGACACGTAAATAATAATAACACAGTTCGGCACCAGTAAACGTGGTTGAGGGAACACGTAAAATTTTCTTATTTAAACTTCAACATTAAAATTTTATTAAATTCATACAAAAAAGTAAGATTTTATGTACTTCCAACTTGACGACCATTTTCCCTAATGCAGTCTCGTATGTTTTCATTCACCCTTTTCACTGAGTGCCTTGACATCCGCAAATTTTGACATATAGTATTAAACTCGGACGTAATTTTTTTCCCAAAAATTCTCTACATTCTGCGGTGGAGTTGTGTAGACAACAAGGAATCACTAAGAGTGGGTCTGGGAACTCGAGCGGCCACTCCCGGCCATGTTCTAAGTCCATAACATGATTCTGAAACATTGTAAATATTCGCACATGGCAAGCACAGTCTTGCATCCACCCAACCGAGTTAAATCTTTCATCGTATGCTTCTTGATGTGGTGGAACGATTTCCTTATAAGGGAACCAACGGTACCGCGCACCAATAACAGCCATCTTATTGGTGCGCAGTACCTTCAGTTCTCATAGAAAATAGGACTTATTACTTCACCGTTGCCACCCAATTTTACCCATACAGAAACCGTTTAACGTTTGAAGGGAACATCATATGTAGCGTTCTCGGGAAAGTCATTCTTAAACGCATACACTCGATTGCTCTGTTAATTTTTTCATTTTAATGGAAAGCCGCATCATTTGTTACAACAAACCGTCGGAAAAATTTGTCTCCTTTGTGAGAACCCAATTACAGAGAGCCAACCATTGATGGAAGTCTGCCTCAGTGAGTTGTTGTAGATGGGTCATTATTTTATGAGGATGGAAATGTAGATCTTTTTCTACATTGCGATGAAAAGGAGCCACCGTCAACCATGAGGGATTTCTTCAAGAAAGTCAGATCTTTTTGAATAATTTCCGAGACTGCATTAATGTTTTCTCTTACTCGAGCAGTTTTCAATCTTCCGCTGTTGCCTTTGTTTCGGTTCAATACAGTCCGTTTATTTTGAAATTTTGCAAGAATGCTCAACGTTTTGAAACAAAAGTTTTTAAAGGTCCTATAATTCATTCTAGTGTTTCTTATATTGAAGCCTTGTAGCATCAATGTAAAAATTAAAAAGCAAGGCGAAAATCGCTACACGTATAATTTTTATTAAAAATGATCATATAAAACTGAACGCTTCGGACTAACTGTCCATTTTCAGCAAAAAATCTCTGTAAAACGAAACCAAAGAGGAAAAAATTAATACACTAAAGAAGTATCTATAAAAATCTAAACTTTGAAAAAACACTAACAACGGTAAAATAATATAATAGGAAAAACTGAGTAGCTGAATTAGGTGTTGGCAATATGAAGCTGGAAAGCACTTTGTGTGTCATTCAGTATAGGTTTTTTTTTATATATATGCAGAGATTCGAGAAGGCGCAGATCTGTTCTGTAAGAGGTACCAGCCAAGATTTTAAAATCGTTTAGGGAGACCGGAACAATGCACTCTTCTGCATGAGATCTAACAGAGGACAGTGGGGGGGGACCCAAGAGGAAGACCAGTTCTGCAACTACGCCCAGCATGCTCGGAAACTCTGGTCATCAGGGTCCGACAGGTAGAACCAACGTACCGCGATTCACAACGTGAACAACTGTATTGGAACACCAGAGACGAGCACAGTGAGGGTGGCAGTTTGTCTTTGAAACGAAATAGACAACCAATTGTAAAATTATTCACGAGGATCATTTGAACTTTGAGCTGCGGGAAAAACTTATCAATAAGGGATTTAACATCCTCGCTTAGTTTTAATGATTGATCTCCAAAATACGGCAACTTCACAAAGAAAGCTTGTTGTGCACATGATTGAACAGATTGAGAATTATCATGAATTTTTGACAAAAATTTATTAATGTGCCTGTCAACAACAGTAGATGGAAATCCGTTTTTGGTAAAATATCCTCGCAAAAAATCGAACTCTCTGTGTAAGTATTGAAAGTTAGAACACACATTATACGCTCTATGGACGAGACTACGAATGCCGCAAACCTTAAAATTGTATGAACAAAAGCCAAAAAAGCTAGTCCCGAGTCCAGAAAAAGTTTTCTTTCGGAAAACAGAGCTCTGTTTTCCGAAAGAAAACTTTTTCTGGGTGTGAAGCACTCGAACACAGAGAGTTCGATTTTTTGCGAGGATATTTTGCCAAAAACGGATTTCCATCAACTGTTGTTGACAGGCACATTAATAAATTTTTGTCAAAAATTTATGATAATTCTCAATCTGTTCAATCATGTGCACAACAAGCTTTCTTTGTGAAGTTGTCGTATTTTGGAGATCAATCATTAAAACTAAGCGAGGATGTTAAATCCCTTATTGATAAGTTTTTCCCGCAGCTCTAAGTTCAAATGATCCTCGTGAATAATTTTACAATTGGTTCTCTATTTCGTTTCAAAGACAAACTGCCACCCTCACTGTGCTCGTCTCTGGTGTACCAATACAGTTGTTCACGTTGTGAATCGCGGTACGTTGGTTCTACCTGCCGTACCCAGATGACTAGAGTTTCCGAGCATGCTGGGCTTAGTTGCAGAACTGGTCTTCCTCTTGGGTCCCCCCTACTGTCCTCTGTTAGATCTCATGCAGAAGAGTGCTATGTTCCGGTCTCCCTAAATGATTTTAAAATCTTGGCCGGTACCTCTTACAGAACAGATCTGCGCCTACTCGAATCTCTGCATATTTACAAAAAGAAACCTACACTGAATGACACCCAAAGTGCTTTCCCGTTTCAGATTGCCAACACCTAATTCAGCTACTCAGTTTTTCCTCTTATATTATTTTACCGTTGTTAGTGTTTTTTCAAAGTTTATATTTTTATAGATACTTCTTTTGTGTATTAATTTTTTCCTCTTTGGTTTCGTTTTACAGAGATTTTTTGCTGAAGATGGACAGTTAGTCCGAAACGATCAGTTTTATTTGATCATTTTTAATAAAAATGACTATACGTGTAGCGATTTTCTCCTTGCTTTTTATTCTCAAGCTTAGAAGCATCAATGCTGGAATTATTTTAAATCTTAAAATTGTTGAAGGAAACAAGTCGGCCTTCATCTGTTCCTAATTCTGACATCAATTTCTTCAAACTCTATGCTTCTTATTGGCTACCAGACAGTTTTTGTTTCAAATTTGCCTTGCTGCTGCTCACAATTTAAACAATAAAGGTGCAAGAATTAAAGCATATTGTGAAAATAACAATACCTAAATCGCGTGCTGGTCACATAGTTTTGACCATGGTACGCACCGCGCATCAAATGTGCACGATCTATTTCGAAGACTTTCTATACAAAAAAGTCTGCATTTGTCCATTACTGCTTATTCAATTATAAATCATAACTGAACCAAAAAACACTGGAGAAACCCTAGAACAAATATTTGTCTACCTACACAAAACTCAAGCACATTTAATAACACGTCTACTACAGCAATCGGGGTCCCAGATACTTCATTTACTGTCCTAACAGGTGAAACGTGCTTATTTCTATATAAACAGATGAATCGATTGGAAGTGGAAAGGCGCACCAAAAATTGAAAGTTTGGAGCAAAAACTAATAAACTTTCCACCCAAATTTTCAAACAGACGCTAATTTACCAGATGTGCCATGACATAAAACACACACACGTTACCAGATATGGAACACATGCGCAACGCAATGCGTTTACAGGGTGTCTATTTGATCTTTCATTTCTAAATTTTACTACTTTTTACTACCTTCAACAGCAAAAAATTACTACCTATTTTCTAGATAATGAATGTTGTCCAAATGTCCAGATGTGAGAAATCGGCTTATGATGAATAGTTTGAGTCAATAATACACGCAATAGCAATGGTTCAAAAAAATGTTTGAGTTTGTCAATACTTAAAATACTAAATAAAATACTTAAAGCTAAATGCATCAACAAGAGCATAATTATAAAAAATTACCTAAATGGACTCCAACAAAAGTTCGGCAATGGCCCTGTCTTAACATTTTTCAACTATGAGATCAACAGTTCATCATATGCAAAAAATAAACTGACTGGAAACTAGTAGACACCGGGGATTGTCAGATTCCCTAACAGAATATTTCCTATAAACTGTAGCAAATTTCTAATTCTGGGAGGAAGAAATTTTTAAAAATCCTTATACTCTTTATAGATATAGTTAGCGACGAAATTATTCGTAGACCCTTCGTTTTTCAAAACTTTCTAGAATAACTCAAAAACTATTGTTGCCACAGGCATAAGATTTTCACAGGGTGTGAAGAACATTTTAGTGACAATAATACAAAGTTTCTAGATTAGATTAGATTAGATTATTAGTTAGTTTACGCCTCCCTATCCGCAACAAAGGCAATCCAAAGAGAGGAAGGAAGAAGGCACCGTTTAGTATGGAGTTAAGGGAACGTGGAATTTATTCAGAAAGGGCATAGAAACAGTAAGATAAGAAAGAAGTTCATGAAACAAGATCAAAGTTGAAGAAGAAAGTAGTAGGTGCTGAAAAAACAGAACAGTGAACCGAAAAAAGATGGTCCTTAACATAACAAAAACATTTTATTTCAACAAAAAGAAGGCCTACCTAACTCTCAGCTCGGGCCCTCACATTGTCCCCCTGGTAGTGCTAATTCCCATAGATATAATAATAGTATCCCCCGAGGGGAAAAAGTTTCTAGAACAAATTATTATTTTTGAAAGATTCAACAAGCTGAACTTCAGAGACACGAAAAGCCAAAATGATTCATATAATTGAGAACATAAAATTTCATTGAGAAGTATTTACCGTTATACTTATTTTACGGAAAAAAAATTGTGACTAAAATGTTCTTGAACATTCTAGATGTGATTTCATTTTAGAAAATTGTGCCAGAGCTAACGGAGAGCCAGAAGAGTAGAGCTTTGTCATTCGTACACTAGCGCCACGTTGGGAAAAACTAAGGAACTCGGTGTGGACCTCAGACAGAAGATTATTGACTGCCACAGAGCTGGAAATAGTTATGGCGACACATCTAAGCGTTTAAGCATCCCAAGATCTACAGTACAATCTGTTATAAAAAAAATTAGTGCAATTGAAGGGAAAGATGAACTCAGATGACTATATTTCTATTTTGGACGAAAACATGAAGGTATCGGCTAATAGTTTGGGACTTGGAAGGGGGTGGGTATTTCAACAAAACAATGACCCAAAGCACACGGCCAAGTCTAAAACTAACTGGCTCCAAAGAACTAAGATAAATGTGCTGCCTTGGCCTTCGATGAGTCCTGATCTCAATCCTATTGAAAATTTGTGGCAAGAATTAAAAGTCAACATCAACAAGAGAGCTCCAAAGAATCTTCAGGAATTGAAATGCATCGCCATTGAAGAATGGAACAATATTTCATCTGAAACTACGGAACGGAAAAGCTTGTCAAAAATTATAATAAGAGGGTTTTAAATGTTGTGTAGGTGGAAGGTCACGCTATTGATTATTATAAATGTACTCAAATGTTAGATTTGCCTCAATTAAGTGTAATACTACTCACTGCATGAATAATTTTGTCTTATCGTGTTTCTGAAGTTCAGCTTGTTAAATCTTGCAAAAATACTATTTTACTCCAGAAACTACGTATTGTTGTCACTAATATGTGCTTCACACCCTGTGAAAATCTAATGCCTGTGGCAACAATTGTTTTTGAGTAATTCTAGAAAGTTTTGAAAGACGAGGGGTCTACGTATAATTTCAACTCTAACTGTGTGTACATTACTTTTAATTTTCAGTGAATTACTCCAATACACAATTTTTTACTACCTTGACAGGTGAAGTAGACTCCTGAGGCAAAATTTACTACTTTTTACTTCCTTTTTACTACTTTGCAAATTTTACTACTTTTTACTCGTACTTTACTACCTAGTTAACACCCTGGTTTACAGTAGAGCAACTTCATTAACACGCCCTCTCTCAGCGTCCTACGATTCAGCAGAAGATAGGTAGCAAGGGTACCCTGATGAATAGAACACACACGCTGCGCTCCATAATTAAGGAGCAACAAAGCGAGGGCACCCACCAGTGCCGAGGCCGACTTTGAGGCCTGCGGTGAGCAGAGCCCGCGCGTCGCAGAGGCCAGAGCGCAGTGACAGGTTGCTGTTAGGACAGTGCGCCACGCCGGTGCCTCGCTCCGCCAGAGTCCGCAGCTCGCCAGGGCTGGTCCAGATGCTGTGTGCCACCACGGTCTGCTCGGACACACACAGCTCTAAGAACAGCATACAACTCATTTTTCTTTAAACTTAGTCAACACTCGCATTAATGTCGCAGGAGTTCATGAAATGTGGAAATATTTATACAACAAAGCCCTAACCTTCCACGCACCTACTACCGAAGCGATTCTATTAAAGGTAAAATGGATCCAGCAACGCATACGCAGCACAACCATCTGTATTATATTCACCGAGTCGCGCAAACCAAGCGCAGGTCCGACAAAACACTAGAAGTTCTTCTGTTCAATCAACAAAATCTACTCAGTTATTAAGAGCTCTTTCTGTTACTAGCGTCTGCATGGATGTCTTATTATACACATCACATTTCAATCAATTGATGTCTACTGACAATTAATCTCAACACCAAAATCCAGAAGAGGTGAATGTATGTTTCACACGATGCGTATTATCGTTTCAAAATATACCCACCGGATGATCAGCAAAATTAGAAACGAATAGTAGTTACATTCTTGCACAAGATAATCTCGAATAAGAGAAGAAATTTTTGAATAACTTTCTTCATGAGGAATCCCGCAGTAATAATGGCAGGCAAATTACACAGTAATGGGTAGAAAAGAGTTTTTAGGCGAATTTCAGTTGGACTTCACAATTTTATCTTCATGATACAATAAAATTCAATCGAAGCACTCAAAAGCTGAATCAAAATCTGGAAGTTACCTTTTCTCCGAGCAATCTCATGCTATCATACACCTCTGTGTAAGATTTGGCCCAGGGGAAGAGCTCTTTGACCCAGTTGCCCTCAGGTTGAGTCTCGCAGAGGTGCGTCTGGATGTGACAGTCGAACGTAGCGGCGAGCTGAGCGAGCTCTGCCATCTGGTCCTCGGGACACGTGGGGGCGAAGCGAGGTGTCACGGCCGGCATCACCAGAGGGGACTGCACAGCAATGCCAGCGCTCCTCAATTTAGGCTTTCGCAACTTAACCACTGAATTATCAAAAGATTGAATTATAAGTTGGTCTGGGCTTCCCAGGCACAAAAAAAATGTTCCAAGAGAGGAAAGAATAAGTATCATTTAGTATGGAATTAACGGAACGAGAAAGCTACGCAGAAGAAGTGTTTTCACACAAGACTTTCTGCGCAAAGAAACAACAAGTTAAGAAAGAAGTTTAGGTAAAAAAGATAAAAGTAGAAGAAAAGAGTAGTAAAAACGAAGAAATAATGAACCGACAAAAATGGTCGACAGCAAAATGAAATACCTATCCTATGTCAAACGAAAACCAAGACTTGAATAACCTTCAGCTCGGGACCTCACCTCTTCTTCTGGGAGCACTACTTCTCACAGATAAAATTGTTTTATCCCCTAGGGGGCTAAGTATTCACATAGATGTAGATGAAGAACAAGGAAACTGAAATTTCGTTCAAGGCATCTAACTGTTCAATAGATCACTGCACGAGGCCACGAGAAATAATCTAGCTGCTGCGTAATAATCAAGCAAAGCAGACACATGAAATACTAGATATTAGTCCGAATATCCTAATGGATATAGACAGTTAACTGAAATCGAATAGGCATTGTATAAGTTAGAAATTTAAAGTACCAAACGAGTTCGTTGGGCCAGGTTTATGCAACTATTAAAGTTTTATTCCCAACGTATAAAACTTTTTGGAAAGGATTGAGCTTAAAACCTGATTGGCCTAGCGTTGTGAGAGTGGGCTGTGTAATGAATGCACTCAGCCCAAACTTCAATAATCAGTTTTGCTCAGATGTTCCATACCCGTCTTAAATCGATCAAATGTCTTGAGCATGAGAACAACAAAACACTATTTCGTTGGCTTCTATCACGACATCATGATAATAACGACAGTTCCTTTAATTTACATTATAGCATTAAAACGAGAGCCAAACCACAAAGGTATTCGACACTCGTAGAAAGTTTTAGCGTAGATTTTGCTTACCATGAAAAGAGAAGTAAAGCTGAGAACGAATCGTTTCGTTCCCTCAGACCAAAATCGTTTTCTTCAATAATCTTACCCTCAGCAAATTTGCTTGAGTTAATTCGGTAAAACAAGTCCACTATTCACTGAACTTGATAACAGTTCAATGAGATACACAAAGTACCACAGCAGCATTTCTTTTATTTTCAAAAATCTATGACTCTCAAATGTATATTTTCTTCAACGCGTTGAGAAGCTAAGTCTAAATGCAGGCTTGCGCTCTTTTCGCCCTTGCCGAAATTTCGATTGCAGGGACTGAAAGGGTAAATAATCACTGAAAAAAGCAATACAAGTTTGTCCCACTAAAATACATTTTCTCCAAGAAGAAATTGAGTACATATAAGAGGCCCATCTCCACCATACAACACAACTATTAACTAGAGCACAATGACCCAGCACAATGTTTTGTTCACAACAGCGACCTTGAAGCCCGAATACACCAAACAAGGCTGCAGGCTCGCAGCATCTCTTTTCAAGTTTAGAGAATGGAAGCGGTTCCACAAATAGTGATGGGATGAATGGGCATTTAACGTTTGAATATTTTGTGCTTGCTAAAATTCCAAGTCCAGCACACGAATTTTTTCACGGTAACGCCTTTTTTTATAAACGGGTTTTTTCCATATTCACTGGCAGATTAGTGATCAAGGTTACGATTATTAAATCCTCATAAAAAATTTCCACGCTAATTGTAAGGAAAAATGCTGTACCATTTAATGAAGATACTCAATGTCACTGAAGCAAATTCTGAATAACAATCGAGACGCGCAGAGCGGTGTTTAAATGAACATCGCTACGTACGGAATGGAAGACGGAGACGAGAGTGCGCCGAACTGCAGACCAGCATAAAATTTTTACGCAAAAGATCCTAAGCAATTAACGGTTTAATTCACTTAAACTTCAAAACTTCTACAACTGTCCTCCAGAATTATAGGACATAGATTATTTTCTTATATCCCAGTATAGTCTGAGTTTAATCAAGGGATGTTTGAAACGGGGAGCGCCAATATCCCATAAATTAATTTCGTTGGACAAACCATGACTTAGGTACAAATGAACCGCGCTGACTTGGCCTTATCTCTACAACCGACGAGAAACATACATCGATAAAACATGTTCGGCACACCTGCAAGTCTCGCACGTATCTGATGAACTCTTCAGTCTCAGCCAGCGACGACTGGAGGGAGGACTCCCTGTAGTATTCGGGACAGTTGCGGAGCATGTTTACTTTGCCTGGAGAGCAACACAAATCATTAAATATAAGCCGTTTTATTTATTGTACACTAGAATGGGAGAATACATCTCGAGTTTCTCAAAGAGTGGGAATCAATTTCTTTTAACGAAAAATGAAGTCTCTCAAGTTTCCAAAATACTTCCACAATGAAATATAACTTAAATAATATTTGCTAATCCATACAATATTATTCATAAGTCAGTAATACAAACAGCAATATGTAAAAAGGCGACAGTGACTGCATTTCTATGCTTAACTGTGAATTTTTCCTACAAACGTTTTAGCTCAAAAGAATTTAGCTAAAAATAAACCTACATCCAGCGCAGCATGAGAGCGCTTCATTCTTTCTAAATTCACAAAATAAATAACATAGGCCATGAAGTTCAGGAAATAAAACTGAAAATCTGGTATAAAAACCCTATTGTCTATTTTGTCACATCAAATGATTCATGGCCAAATAAATTCCACGCCATGGTGCAGTATTTCTACATGAACACGACAGAAATAAGTCGAATCATGGACGACTGAGAAACCCTAGCTCATGTAAAAGGCCATCTCGCTTGATCCGAGAAAACAAAGTTCCGGCCCACAGTAAAACACAAAGTTGTAGCTAAATAGAAGCTGAAACCTCCGTAACACTAGAACATGGCCTCTATTTTGCTAACTTGGATGGTTAACCTGGGAGAATTTTAAGCGAATTTAAAAATGGGAAAAACCTTACGAACGAAAAACATTTTAATCTACACAATGAAAATACAACTCTTCAACTTTCACTTAAGTTTAGACACCACAACTGACAAGTAATGGAACCAACCGACAAGGGCGCGCTGGCCTCGGCTGTGGACGATGTCTGCCAGCACTTTGGTGGCCTCGAGGTGGATGGAAGCGAAGTAGGCGGCCGTCGTGGTGCCGTTGCGAAGTAGCCGGTCCTGTGGCACAATCCGTTAACAAAAAATTCGTTTCTCAATAAGTAGATCACTTTGGTATACAAACAAATTTTGAAGTAAATATTGAAAGACCCTATAACCTTGACTCGCGGTTAATATTATGAACGAGCTACAACTCATCTCATCGAGACACTTCTGAACTCTCAGAGCTACATTAATACGTACATTATGATCTTAAAATGAAAAATGTTGTTAGGTCGTTGAATGTGTTTCGTTTAAATTCCACTGTGTGTTTAATTCCATTGTGCTTAACGCAAGGTAAAAAAATAAGGTAAATAGAATTTTCATCTTGAATCAATCGTGAACGCCTGATGTACCACGAAGGAAAAAAAAAGAGTTCTGAAATGCTAAGCCTTGATATTTTGTAAAAGTTTTTTCGAAAATTCTCTTTTCAATATACTGAAAAGTTTAGAGTTGAAAGACATCTCCCGCACCCCATGCAGGATGACACTAAATAACTTTGGCGGATAGAAATCTGAAACACCTTTGATAAGTTTTGGACCAGTAGAAAATCTGAACAAAAATAGTTAACAAGATAGGGGACAATTTTCGAAACAGATCAAGGCATTCACAGATACAGATTGCGGTCTAATCACCATTAGGCGCAACCTGAAAATTTTGAAAAATAAAAAGCGTCTAACACGTCCTCTGCTCCAACGCTGTAAAGAAGATAGTTTAGAGTTTGCAAGTGAGTAACCAAACAGCGGATATTTTTAAGCGGAAGAATTTGTTCTCTCATGAAAAATAACTTAATTTCAAGGGTCCTGATGGCTTCCGACGTTTCTGACACGACAAAGAGTAGCTCCCTGAAGTGTTTTAAACACAGCACAGAGGACAAGGTCCCATGAAGGTGCGAGATGCCTATGCCTTCTGAAGCGCATTAAAACTTCAGATTGTACAGCGACGGAAAACAGCATCTGATCATGTTGATACATTGCAGACAGCATCCGTTAGGATGGAGAGGCTTCGTTGTGCGGTGATCGACTAGTCTTTCAACAGGATTATATGGCGATCCACAACGCTCACTTGATCAAAACTTTCGTTCAGTAAAATTATGCCTCTCTTTCACATCATTCAGCCCATTGTTTGAATTTGAGTCCCATAGAGGACGTTTGGCGATGGATGGTAAGGAACATCAATCGAAAAGAACAATTTGACCCAGTAAATGATTTCTGCGATGCTATCTTTACAGTTTTGCGTGCCTTATTTTCCCAACCCTATTGCAAACCCTCATTTTAACCCTAACAGACAGCTGTACCAATATTTCTGTAATATCCGAACTTGCCACTAAGCCCAATTTTCGGCACTTGGTCTAGTACGTTGTAAGGGAACTTCGCCCGTCCGCCTTTCTTGATAGTTTATTTTTTATTCTTTTCTGTCCCGGGCAACTTTATTTCTATGATTAATCCCTGGCAACATCGCCCATTCATCCGTAAACCAGCGAGCCTCGGCACGCGTTACTGTGTCGCTCGTGGTTCAAACTTAACAGGACTTCTTTTCTTGAGCCACCGGTATGTTATGTGTAACTTTTGTCTTTTGTAAATTGCTTTGTAGGGAAATTTCATACTGTGTTAAATGTGTTCGAACTAATATTTGTGTGAAATGTCTCGTTCTTGTTTTTCTGACTTAACTGTAAGAGTTCTATCTGCACTTCGGTGCATGTGACCGTAAGGGTGATTTATTATTTGACCATAAGACGAGCTTTTCCTGTAATCTCATTTAGTGCTTCGTGCCGCCATAGCTTTATAGTTTGCGGTCGCAGCACTAGCACTCGTGCCCAGTCTGAAGGGATAACTCTCTTGTAGGTACGCTGGTGAGCCCGCTTGGGTACCCTGACCCCGTGCCCTTCGGAGCTGAGCTCTACTGCGTGGGCTACGCACGAACCTGAGCTGTAATGAAGCGATACCCCTACCCATTTCTCCGGGGATCTGCCATCACGCCACTTCAGAAGTTGAGTCACTTGTTGCGTGACTCTGGACTTTGCGTGTGGTCGAACCCGAGCCTGGCAGCCAGCCTTTCGTTTAGTGTTTGTCATTTTCATCCATTGTTATTAGTATTAGTTGTCAGTCATTCTTAAAGTTTGTCAACCGCATTCAATAAATTATACTATTTACCGAGTCTTCATTTCCTCCATGTGGTTGCGTCTCGAGTGTTCCCTTGAAATACGTGAAATAAATGCGTCATCAACTAAAAATAACAAATCAATCGTGGTCAAACTTCATGGATAGGCATTGCAAATGTCTACCCGAATGTGTTAGAATCGACTCTGGGTGGTTCATCGTACAACAGTTAGATTAAGGACCCAAGTCTGGCCGGGTTCAGCATGCTGCACAGAATGTTTGAGATCGTCAACAGCAATGGCATCATTCATTAGTAAATTTTTATTTCATTGACTTTAACTTTAAAGGGAAGGATTTTTCTAATCTTTGAGTGATTTACTGGTCTCAAGTTTCTGATCGGCTAGCAAGCAGTTCAATTACCAAGAGTGTTATTTTCTGATAAGCCAAATCAAACAAAAACTTTGTTTTCTGCATCCTTCAATTATCACTGGAAAAACTATAGTTGGAAAACATTTAAATTAGAGTCTAACCATGCAAAATAGTTCTTTTCGATTTTTCAACTGGTTCTGGACTAATGATCAGCAAGTTTGGGTCCATTGAGAAGAACTTACATTGAAATCATAACTCGAATTCCTGTAGTCTACATAGCGGCACACCGTACTGTATGCGCACCAACCAAGATTTTGTTCAATGGTTTCCTCAAGTATACGCACGGTTCTTGAAGTCGCGAATACCTTATCCATGGAGGTCATGAGAGTAAGTTATGCAATCGAAGGCAACCCCAATTACTTGTCCACCAGCTCAATGTCAAGACGAACGGTAAGATTGGACAAGACACAAGTGAGGCGGTAGATCATGAGGTGCCTAAACGTCAATGAAAATGTTCTGACGTCGTAAATAGCACGCCAGAACACTCGAGATCGCATGACTGAAAAAGCGGTGCCACCTTCATTAGCCTTACGCTCATCCCAGAGCCGGTTTTCCCGAATTAATTCTTGCTAAGCATGTTGTCTAGTAAGGATTCATTCGTGTTATGTGCGTCGGCAGGTTTCGTGAGAGAACGAACGCATAAAACTATGAACTACCTACAAATCAACCTCGTGAACGCAGTAAGCAACATCCACAAAGCCTTACAGGGAAGATGACGAAGTTGAAGTTCAAGTCCACAGTACTATATACAATAAGAAAACAAGACTAGAGAAAAGTTCGGAAAAAAACTGTCTCATATCGAAAAGGATGTACTTCAACGAAGAATGTAGTATAAACAGGAGACTAATTCTACTAACAACTTATATCGCTGTGGATGCTGAATGAGTCAACTCAGGCCTGTCTCTCAAAACGTAACAAATAAGATGTATTCAGACAAAAGTACCAAGGTCGAACCATACTCAATAAAACATCTATCGTTCGATGCTTTTCTTTTAAAACATTTACCTTTTAACCAAGTTTCCAATTACCCTTTAATGTGTATCATTCGTTTTTTGTGCCTCAAAATTTTGAACTTTCAATCAAACAAATTCAAGCTTAAAATTAATTCATGGTAGAATAGGTTAACATAAAACTCCAATGAAACAGTTAACAGAGTGATAGGACTTACTACGACTCTGTTGTAGACGGTCCTGGCAAACACAGTGTCAGAGAACTTCGCCTCAGTGGGGAAAGTGTAGGTCTGAAGCCATTCAAGCAGAGGTAGGTCCAAGGCCAGCCCGTTGTTGGGAAACTGCGCCGCGTGTATGTGCGTATCCACGAACCCCGGCATCAGAAACTGACTGGTCAGTGAAGAAACGCGCGAATAATCAGTTGAGCATCTATATTTAAGTATTTTTTTTAGAAGAAAATGTTTTCGGTTATGTTAAGGACCATCTTTTTTCGGTTCACTGCTGTCCTGTTTTCCAGCACGAATTACTTTCTTCATTAACTTTTATCTTATTTCATAAGCGTCTTTCTCAGCCCTTCCTCTCTTTGGAACGCATTTGTTGCGGTTAATGAGGCTTGAACTAACGTCTAATCTAATGGAAGAATTGATAGTAGTTCCACCTCTACATTCTACACGAGTTTCCATATAGCAGGTAAGAGTGAGTCTAACATGATCATGTAAGAGTTACAGGATCACACTAAGATGCTTTTCAAAGTTTGGAAGTTAAAAAAAGGAAGAAACGCTAATGTGCATTTTTCTCAAGCGAAGATGTTGAACCTAACACTTCTCCCTTCAGTGCCAGCTCCTCAAGATATATTGAAAAACAATTCGTTCACATCCTTGGAATTTGCTACTGCACGTCAACTATTTTTACAAAACTAGGATATCAGAGTGATTTTCAGATTGTTTGCTTCTTAAAAAAATAAAAATAGGTTTTTACAGTCAAATTTCATTTGAAAACGGTAAAATAAATTTCAGCCAAACAGCCCATTAGGCAACCCCGTTTAACGTGCATGTTTCACCGTATGACAATCAAAATACGAAGAGGATTGTTCTTTGCCATACAAGAGGGAATAACCCTCCTCTACTTACTTCGCGTTCAGGAAAAATATGTTGCCGTCGGTGAAAACATATTCAGCCTTCAACTGCTCCAGCTCCTCAACGTTCTCCATGAACTCGATCTGACGAAAATACACTTTCACTTTATGAACACTTTTTCACAGGACGCCAATCAAAACGGCGATTGCTATGCTTATGATTTTTGTTTAATCTGACGTGTATATTAAAAGGCCTTAGATAATATTGAGCATAATAATTTATTTGGTACCGTCAATTCATTGATGAACAACAATTACTCAGCATTATTTTCTTGTTTCTTATTAAATTTTACAACATTCCTAGAATAACACGATAATGTAAAATACGTCCCACCATACAAGCATGCAACTAGAAAACACGTGCAAACGTCCTTATGAAACATTAAAAGCGAGGTCATCATGAAACGCAATATATTATACCTGAAATTAAGTTCGTTAACTGAGTAATTCCCTGCATAACAGCACCGATCCTTCGTAGCTGATAGTATTCGTAGCATTTCTATTGATTTCGCTTGTTCGTACTACATTGCAAAAATATATCATTTCTCAAATACAGTACCATACTTCTCCCATAATCCCACAAGCATTTATTTATTGAAGGCTAAACATCCATTCCCGCTCACTTGAGGAGTTTATCGCAAAAGAACTCAGTGAAGTTCAAGTTCAAATGGCACCACAATCACGCAAAATGCCAGTGGCAACAACAGTCCGCAACGCCAACAAACGAAAGCGTGAGCACTTTGATGAAACGAAAAGGGGAAATGAGAATAACACATACAAACGAAGACACTCGTGAGGAAGACCGATTGTACAGCACTCCGGCCTCCTTCACGAAAAAAAATTTAGTAAAAAAATGGAAAGGCAATGCTGAACTAACTGCAAATCTAAATCCAAAATAGACTATAGCAAACAAGAGTTGCTTATTTTGCGGTGGGAAGCTCGAGTTACCACCAACAAGCGCAGTTTCCCCAAAGGTGCGCTGACAAGGTCAAGACGCTATCAGCGAATTTCCTGAGCTTAGCGCACTTCATATCCTCAAGGAGCAACAAGACTGAGTTGCGCTACTGACTGACAACCCCCTTTAGCGCATGGTCTTAGAGAAGATGATCGCACTAAAAATGACTGAAGGTAAATATTGAAAAATATTTATGAGCAAAGAAATAGTCTTCGCAGAGAAAAAATGTCCAGTTTAACGACAGAGTATCACATCTATATATATACCCTCAATCACCCTCAAATCCCTTTCAAATTGAGCTAAGAAATGACAATTCACCACGAGACAAAACCAAAATATTAGGAAGAATAGAATTTTAACTTTCAGAGGAGATATATACTCGTATATGAACATAATTACATTTTAAGGGGTTACATATATTAATACATATATTGATCATTTTCCTGTCCTGCATCTTGAACATCTAACCTATTTTTTACGATAATGAGATCATGGTAAGGAGACGGGCGTCTACCTGCGAGCAACTGCTCAACGTTATCATAGCAGCGAATATAAATAATATAAAACAATAACGGAAACTAACGCTGGGTGAACGAGAGCCGGAAATTAAGCTCCTCATTGTTCATTGTTCCCCTTTCAATCGCGTTCGCTATTATAATGATTTTCTAGCTGTTGATTGATTGATTTTAAATTAATTTCAGCCCCTTTTCCACAACAAAGAGGTTCAAAGAGAGGAAGGAAGAAGGCACCATTTAGTATGGACTCAAGGGAACGTGGAATCTATGCACAAAGGGTGTTCCTGCAAAGGATCCCATGTGCATAGAAACAGTAAAATAAGAAGGAAGGACATGAAACAAGATAAAAGTTGAAGAAGAAAGCCAGAGGTGCTGAACAACAGGACAGCACTGAACCGAAAAAAGTTGGTTTTAAACAGAGCAAAAAAATGTTTATTTGAACAAAAAAAAGCCTACCTAACTCTCAGCTCAGGTTTTGTAGCCGAGAGCTGGTGATCCAGCTGAACGTAAATGAGCAAGCTTATTCAGTCGGCAGGTTTCTTCTAAAATTTCTCCTACCTGTTTCTCTGTTTTCTAATATCACCACAAAAGCTCCGTGGTCTGATTAAAGTGATGCATCATCTTGAAGTATTGAACCAGGGAAATTCTCTCAGAATTACACAAACAGAAATTCAAGCATGTTAGGGAACTTGAGCAGGCTGATGCACAGTAAAATTTAACAAAGAGCTCCGTGATTATTCAGTAGAGTTTCGTGAGACAGGTCAATGTTTACTTCGTTCCAAATCTCTATCCGGTCTTTACGTGAAATATTCAGGTGGTTCACCACTTACATGAAACAAAAGTTAAAATGCATTACCAATGGTCGCGAAGCAATATTGTGGAACCCGTTATGAGTTAAAATTTGCAGCTGAGGATTTTCTTAAACTAGTCATAATAGCGAATCTCTTCACATTACGGCATAACATCATATCTTGAATCATACTTATCCTGTGACTTTGACAAGTGGGTTATAAATGATGAGTAAAATTAGAACTATAATTAGAGGCAATTGTTGGCAATACTTTCCTAACGGAAAGAAACTTGGCACCACGGCAGGGTAGAATGAGGACAACTCACCTTGCCGTTGATGACGCCGAGAACCATGTTGTGCAGCACGACGAGGGGGCTGGCGTCAGTGGCGTGCACCAGCGTGCCAACGAACACCTCCATGTCAGGGCGCGGCTTCTGTGACATGGTACACACACTCCTCAGCCAAACGAGGTAAGTTCGCCAGATAATCGGAACAGCCCTTGGATACTTACAAAAGAATTAGAATCACTCTACTTTGATTCTAAGGTATTACACCAGGATTACGAACGCTTTCGAGTAACTGAAAAGAATCATTAATGTTTTCATATCATAGGTCATTTCATCGCTTACACGAAATGAAAGCGAATGCGCACACATGAAATTCCACTTAAGATGTTTTCAAGCGAGCACAGAGCGTAAAATTTTACCGACAAGGTTGACATCACAGAAGCGACTGGCCGGAAACAGCACTGCAGAGCGCTATTTCGCATGTCACGCTGGCAGTACAGACGCCGCCCTTCTTTTCCACCATAAAAAGCCTTGATATTGTTTTTGAGCCAGCGAAATGTACTGAATCGTGAAATTACGCTAAATAATGACTCCCTTTACCCTAACCATTGAATGACCTCAGCGTCAAAATTGCGGGAACCTTAATATCACAAAAAATCAATACTTGTTAGGAAGATCAAGGTCTATCTACCTCTTAAATAACAACCGACAAAATATCTGACATATGAAAACGAAAGTGCAGAACCGAGAAAATTGAAGTAGAGAAAAAAAGAGTTTAATCCTGTCTCACAAAAGTTACACACACACAGGTTTGTCTGTGTTCAGATGCGAATTGCTCAACCTCGCTTTCAAATCTTTTTCAAACAGTGCCCAATAACCCACTGATTTCCACTCTAGAGAATTTGCAGCCATCAGTCTGATATACGAACTTGCAAATCCTTCCCATGTGAACATAATTGAAAGCCATCCTATTTCTCGTCAGAACAACACTGTAAAAACCACACATCCGGCCACTACGCGCACAATGCACAGTGAGCACCACTGTGACGAGTAGCTCAGCTATATTTTAACTGTGAAAGGAAGCTCATAAAACTGGATCCAATTTCTTCTCTTATGACCTGATGAATTTTCAAGCTGCTTAATACATCGGAAATTGTTCCCAACCGAAACAACTCACGTCAAAAGACACTGGGTAAAAATCTTGAAACGAATAACAAGCATCGGCAAATTTATGATTTCATTTTAATTAGAAATTGACCAGAATAGAATAAAAAAAGTCATAAGGAAAGAAATGGACGTATAACAATTTACTGAGAATATGAATGAACAATTTATTCCGCAACGGTAAAGGTATTTTGGGTCACATTTCCCTCAAACAATGGTCCCGATTGTCTCATCCAAAACAGGCAGGCATTTTCCTACCCTGCATGCGCAACAAGGCCTGCTATAATAGGCAATCAAAATATTACAGGTCGACCTAGCAATCTGTTTTGCAGCCTCAGCGACACTCGTGAACGCACTAACACAAACCACACTGCCCGTTACGGTACGTTTCGTACCCCGCATCATATCTAAGATCTTATCTTCAGGATGCAGGTTTGTTCTAACGGTCCCGAGACTCTTCAAAAGGTTTCCCTCAGCTCAGCTGTTTGACAAGCTTTTCTACAGAAATGTCCAAAATCATAAACGACCTCTAATTGAACATCGACACGGCCGATTTTGAAGGCCAACTCTTCTTCAACATATGACAACCCTCTTCTTGAAGATGAGAGGTATCGATATTTAGAAACAATCATGCCCTGATTTGAATGAAAGTTTTGAAGCACGACCTAAAATATAATTTTAAAACTGTTAAAGCTAATCAAAATATATCGAAGAGCCAGTCACAGTGCGACACAAATTCAGCAAGTTGAAAAAATGAAGACTCGAGACAGATGAAAGGGAAAGTTACGGAGCATAAGAAATTACGCAAAAGTATGTATACCAGGAAACAAATCCAAGAGTAGTGCTACCGTATTTACAGTGAGTTGCTTTTTAAGGACAAGTGAAAATAAATTGAAGCAAAAGCTTGTGACATTTGGCTAATGGACAATTAGGGTCATGGGACAAACCACAATGAAAATAGATTGCCAGCCCTCTAGAACGTATATACGTATATACGGTACGAATAAATCGTCTTGAGTTCAATGCAGCTACGATTACCAAGTATAGATTAGATTATTAGTTAGTTTAAAGCCTCCCTATCCGCCACAAAGGCGATCCACAGAGAGGAAGAAGGAAGGCCCCATTTAGTATGGAGTTGAGGGAACGCGGAATCTATGCAGAAAGGGCATAGAAACAGAAAGATGAGAAAGAAGTTCATGAAACAAAATCAAAGTTGAAAAAAAAGTGGTAGGTGCTGAAAAACAGGATAGCAGTGAATCGAAAAAAGATGGTTCGTAACATAACAAAAGCATTTTATTTCAACAAAAAAAGGCCTATCTAACTCTCAGCTCAAGCCCTCACATTTTCTCCCTGGGAGTATTAATTCCCATAGATTCAATAGTTGTATTCCCCTGAGGGGTACCAAGTATAGAACTAACATACATTGTGAACCCCACAATAAAATGTAATAAATCTCCCGAAAACTGCTCCAAAACATAAGCCCCCACGACGAATCCCTGTGAGGTGAGGGTATGTCCGAAGACCTTCTGTTCAAGGATTTTTCCGGTATGAGAGTAAATGTGTAAAAATGATAAATAATAAAAATGGATACTTAACTCGACTTTAAAATAGTGTTTTGCAACAATTACGCTAATTTATTGCATAAAAAGAAATGAGATTAAAAACTAACGGTCACAGTTTTGTTACTCATTCATCAGCGATCACTTCTTGTTCTCATACTGTCTACGTATAAAGGCACACGTGAATAAATTGGAGTGAAGGCGTCCGATAAACGATGAGTAGGTATCACGTCGTAATCTCACTGTGCGAGAGGTGCATCTCATTTTAACCCATATGAGCTAATAACAAACACGCACTCCGGTAAACTTAACTTTACTTTATTTCTCAACTGATTTTTTATTACCTTCAAGTGGAACTCACCATTTTATTCTGGCAGTTCTCCATGATGCGGTATATCGTGCTCTTGCTGATGTTCGTAACTTCTGGGTTCAGGAGAAGGAATTTGCTGCGGGTTTCTTCAATTGTCATGTCCTCCTTTTCAGAGAGGATGTCCATGATGCGCTGCTCGTGTACATCTGAGAGCTTCTTTTTTCTGCCTGTTGAAGTCTTCCGCTGTATTCTGTGCTCCTTGCGGAATACCTGCACCACTGACGATACCGTCGACTTGGCAAGGTGCATAAAATCCGCCACTTCCCGAATCGTGCGGTTCTCGTTGAAGAATAAGCTGAAAAGAAATCAAAAATATAAACCAACACAAATCTCCATATCTACGCAGTGAATTGAGAAATATCAGTAGTAATTTCGCTTATTCAAGCCCACACACAGCTTCGGACAATGATTCCTTCATCAAATAACACATAAAATATCCTCTTTCTGAACAACTCTTCATGGTCTAGTATAAGAATTCACTCATGCATGCAGTCAGTTTATATTCAGAGGTTGACAAACTGACTGGAAGAGGCTTTCACCTAACATACGAGACAATGAAATCGAGTTGATCAGAAAATCCACTTATATGTGTACTAATAGGGGAAGAAAGATTAGCAAAATTCAATCTACAGTACAAGAACACAAATTCTTGGATTAAATTCTTAACGTAACGAGTTCAGTCATTCCTTGATTACAATTGTCAAATCATCATTTGTCGAATTGTTTCGTGTGTTTGCGCAATGCTGTCAGACGAACCTTCGTTTCTCCCAACATACATGAATTCCTTATTTTTGCCGCAATGACGACAAAAACGCAAATTTTTCACGCTTTCTTCATTTTTCAACTGCACTAATTTTAGAGATGTGACAGAAATTGACCGGTTTATTCCAATACGTAGATCTCGGCTCTAATGCGATAATATCGTACTGGATGCACAAAAAGAGGGTGTATTTCCTGGTTAAGGATGATTTTTCCTCTAGTTATGACTATACACACGGTGGCTCCTTATGACAAAAGATCAATCAAATCTGCCCAAACTTATTAGCAAGAACACAAAGTAAGCGTGATACAATTGTGAAGATTATTGTAAGTTAGTCTGGACTCAAAATTCGAATGTTAATTATTATCTGCAGTTTAACTCGGGTTAGAGAGAATTTTCTTTCGCATCTAACGATATGTTTTACAAACGGTATGTCGTTTGTCTTCACGCCGTGGAGTACACGGAGTTTGTCAGGCTCCCCTGAAAACTCGAACTTGCTGTCGTTTGAAATGTTACTCTTCCCACTGTTTTGGAGGTACACAAATGACAAATATATCATTCGATTGAGCTTAAAATGACCAACCAAATCATAGAAAACTTTATTGAAAAATGGTATAGTTTGACAATTATAACAAATATGAGGAAAAAAACATAGAAATATTGAAGTTTTTTGAAAAAAATCCCAACATACAACACATTAAAATATCACAAAACCTGTTATATTCTCACGACATAACCGCCCTACTTCTATAATTATAAGGGAATCGCTACGAGGAATACTGAAATGCTCGTCTGGCCAACGACTTTCATATCCTCGAAAAAAACTACTAAAAGATATATTCTCGCGGATAAGCACAACTTCGAATCAACTCCACAATCTGCCTCTCGTGCCATTTCCTTCTGCCTACAACATCGCCAGACGATGCTACGCCTTACCATCATCGCCAACTGCCATCCTCTACATCACCACCACGACGCTGCTGAGGGACTACAACTTCCAGTTTTTAGATACTTCTTTCTCATTCCTCTATCACAATGTACTTCTTGTATTTGGAATCTTACTCATCTAGGATATTATTCATTTCTATAGATAGAATGAGGGATCCTAATTAATGTTTATCACTATCGTGGGCTTTCACTTTTTAACAACTAACTGCTGTCGTAACATGTGTAGTGTCGTATCTTTCGGCACTACTAGAGGTATTGTAGCAGAAGCTTTAACTTCACTTCAGTTCCCTAAGCCGAAAACAAGGGATAAGGAAAAGTATACGCACAGCAACGCTATTAATAATGTACTGCTTAGATCGGTGACAGACCTTCCTTAAAACTTGTTGTGCCCGGAAGTCAAACAAGGACTTTCCGGTGCTTGTAAAGGTCGTAAGGCAAAGTACCATAAAGGACTTCTGTATGTCAGTTCCGGCTGTTTATTACACTTCCGGCTCCGAGACATGCGAAACCCAGCGAGACAAAGACATCCGGCGGTGTTCCCTTTACAAGGGACATCCTGAGATATAACAACATGTTTGTTCCCTGAGGTGGAGACGCGCCCTGATTCCCTCAAGCCGAGCGGGCAACGGGCAGTCTAACGCAGGGGTTTGCTTGAGGCAGTCGAGGAGGTTCCTTCAATAAGTCAGATTTTGAAGAGAAACAGCAAAAGATCATATAAACTTATTAGTGTCTTCCCCTGCGGTTCATCGCCTTTGGCCATGAACCCGCTTTGCATTAAACGATTGTAAAAGTGACAATTGACTGTAAATTAACTGGAGATTCGTCTTATTCTAATTTATCGTGAATACTGAATACGGATCGTAGAGCAAACAGCCTCCTCGCACATACTCCGACAACGCCCAAACTGGATCCCGCACATAAGTTAACATATTTACTATGTGTCTAACCAGCTTCTCCCTCAACAGCATTGAGATATACTAGATGTCTGCGTTAATAATGAATCTTTATAACCTTTCGTGTCTTTAATTTCCTTTGTAAGTTAGGATGAGAAGATGAAGAGATGATGATAATGATGATGATAAAATAATGATAAAATGCACATCAAAGCTCTGACCTCACGCTTACCGAAGAACTGAGAAAATTAATTAATTATGACGACCGTTATTGATAATTCATTTAACATAAATATTGTTCGCCCAAATGTTGGGCTGTTGGCAGTTCGAATTATACTTTGTCATGATTAATAAAGAGTAGAAAATATATGAATGTGGCGAATAGAAATGTCACGACGATCAAAACAACGATGACAGCGATGTGGGATTGAAGAACGCATCCACTACAATGCTGGCGGCGGTGAAAGATCCATTACCCACCATTATTTAGATAATATATTTAGCCATCAATAGCACATGGTGCCAGTTCTGTAACTTCAAAATTATATGAGATGATACAATTTCCTTAAAACCCATTTTTTTCAGTTTTTCCGAAAAAATCAATTTTCTAATAAAAAACAAAAAATACTCGAAACAAAAAAAATTGTAATTTCACACTGAGGGTGAAAATAAATTTCAGAAAAATCTGTAGGAAAATGACGGATTTAGGGTTTTACCCAAACGGTCCCCTTCCGTCGTTGAAGCCCCTCCTCCTCCCCTAATGAAGACGCAGGTTCGAGCGTTCAGCAGGTGAGAGAGCCTCACGGTCGAAATGCTTTGGTACGAAAACAAAATGTTTCAACACACAGCAAACAAATTCTGATTTAGGTTGAGCATCCGACCACTCGGTGCACTGAGTTGGTTAGGCTCTCAACACTTGAATGTTCTGTCGTTTGAAATGCCAAGCCTCCTACAGTTTGGAAGTGAAGGAATGGCAGGTATTTCAATCAATAGGACTTAGAAATGGCTAAAAATCCATTGGAAAATTATATGAAAAAAGATTTAATTGAAAAACTATTTGAAAAATATAAAGAAAATTTTAAAAAGTTTAAGATTTTCGGAAAAATCCATAAAAACTGAAACAAAGAAATCACTAAACTTTTTCAACTTATTTGTAGCTAATTTTATGCTCTATCGAATAATATATTTGTCGTTCCGATAACTTTAAAATTGTATGAGGAGCATTTTTCCTAAACCCTATTTTTTCACTTAACCCCTTCCCCGGCAGAAACGTGTATACTCGTCTTCACAAAATGTTCCTTTTTCAGTCGTCGACGACTTTACTCGTCTAAAACTTTACCTTAAAAACCAGCTACATACGTATATACTCGTCGATTTTAAGCCTTTGTAAGCCATTTCTACGTGTGAAACAAATATTCTCGTCAAATCGTACGCCTGGCATAGTCGATAGGGTAGAGCTGTGTGATTTCAAGGACATTGTTACTAGACGTCGGATGAGTGCTTTTTGAATCCACATTTGCATTCATTTTTTGTAGCATTTTGAAGTGTTACACCCCAAATTAGTTCAACGGAAGATGATGAATAGGAACCTTCCCTCAGAAGCTTGAATACTTCTGATAACTCTGCCAGTTCATCAGAAAATGACTATTTCTCGACAAGTGAGGAGGAGGAGGAGGAGGAGGAGGGGGATGACTCGTTTTTGCCGACAAAGGTATTTTCAAAACAAAACGTTAACCACAAAAATGGGAAGAAAAAATAATTGCAAACTGTTTTCATATCTAGCATCAAAAGTACTATATAGAACCAAAATAAAAAAATTAGTCTGAAAAAGAAACGTTTATAACAAAAAATTGTTGGGGAAGGGGTTAAAAAATCAAATTTTTAATAAAAATACGAAATACATTCAAAACAAAAAAGAATCGCTGCACGTTTTCACAGCTATGACGTAAAAAAACGTCGAAAAATTACGGACTTATATTTTTGCGCAGACGGTCCCCTCGAAGTTTCCGTAAGGACCACAGTGTCCAATGAGAGAAAGGACGTAATCATTTAGTACCGCGGAAACAACGCACAAGGCACGTTCCCACACAAGATCCACTGCGCATAGAAGCAGCATCTCAGGGAAGTAGTACATGAAACAAGATAAAATTTGAAGATGAAAGCAATAGGTGCCGAAAAACAGGTTAGCTGCAGACCAAAAAAAGAAGGTCCTTAACAGTACAAAGAATCAATTCTATTTTAACCAAAAAGAAGCCCTACCTAAACTCCAGCTCAAGAACGCCAATTCCCATGTTCCTCATATATTGGAGCATTAAATTCAAGGGTACAATACTTGTATTCCCCATAAAAGACGATACAATTGACATTGGATATGAACAAGTGTGATTGTTGGAGGTTTTGTCTTAAATTATGAATAATAATAATAATAATAATAATAATAATAATAATAATAATGAGCTCAGTTAACGACAACTTCGGTCAGAGACTATTTAGTTGTCGCTTTGGTATTTCTACCAAAGTTGTTTTTCATAGTTACGAGATGACACTTTTATTGAACTTCTCATAAGCTTTTTTTCTTCTTCTACTGCGTCCAATACACATTCACTTTCCACATCGCTCGTCTCGGTAAAGCTGAGGCGTTCTAACGCAAGGGTCAAGTAGCAGCGGCAACATTGTAGGTCTGCCTGCGCTACGGCAGATCAGACTACATCGGGCCGAAGCCCTCACACATTCAATCACAGACTCGCTATATGACCACATAGATGGTATTACATGGGTATCGGCGGATAATTACCAATACTAGTACCAAAAAATGATTGAAAAAATCACAAAGAGAGCACTGCTGGGCACTTACCTACATAAAGGATCATCTGCTCATTCAGATCAACAAAATCATTACGAACATGAGTTTGCTAGCGCGTCAGTTACTCAAACTACATCGCACCGAAGTTCGCATAATTTAATAAGCATCAGACTTTTCCAAGAGACGAGCATCAAAATTATTTGAACAAAATTATATGACCACCAAGATCTAAATTACAAATCAAAATTTTAATTGCCTCCGCATTACAACTTTGTTCATACTACAGTACATTCGAACGCACTGGGCAGCGAAACCCCCTAGGGGGGTTTCAGCTGCCCACCCATTGATGGCCGGACGCCTTACTCGCGCTGAAACCCCCCTCCGAGGTCCCAACGCAGCGCGCCCGGCGACAAACCATTATTCGACCACCACGGCTGCTTCGAAAGCAACTTACTTGTGAGACCAAGAATTGTTCACCCTCAAGAGACAGGGACGCTTTATATCCGAGAAAGCCATTTATCACAGTAATGAGAGTTGACAGAGTAATATCGTCTAATAGTTTGTGAGAAGCAGTAGTCACAAATGTTTAGTCGGGACCCCAAAGCGGGGGCTCCAGCTACCCACCCGCCCTCACTTAGGCCGAGCGCCTGACCCATGCTGGAACTCCCTCTCAACTGAGAGTCGAGGATATCAGCACAGTGCGCTCGGCCATCATACTCATGAAAGTTCAGTATGAGTATACATTCTAATTAGATGAATTGCAAAGCTCTCGATCAGTCCAGAGTCAAGCCGCGCCGATTCTTGAATCCAAATTTTAAAGATGGAGCCCGCTATGTCTGGACAGCTTTCACTCACTCTCATTCACCTTTAAATATTTTCAAACACATTCATCTCCTTAACAAACAAGCACTTTACGGATGGGTTCTCCGTCGCGTAGCAAATTGTTTACATTTGCATTCCCTCCGGCTCTAGGTCTCAGTATTCGGTCTCTTGTCTGCCACAGCGCGGTACATTCCTCCATTATATGGTTCACTGTTAGGATCTCTACTCCACACCACCCGCACATGGGTCTCTGTCAGAGTGCCTCCGGGTCAAAGAGATAACTGTGAACTAGAGTTGTGTGTTTTAGTCATAATCTGTTGATGACGACCTCTTTATGTCGGCTTAACTTGTAGCTGCATTTCTTCCATCTTCCAGGGCTGGCTTTTATTGATCTCAAGTCTCCTAGTTCCTGCTGTCATTCCATGTTCCATTTCTCATATGTCTTCTTCCTGATAACAGGGAACCAGTCGCTGTACGGAATCAGCACAAATTCAGCGGGTCTCTCTGCTGCTGCCTTCGCCACTTACCCGCACGTTCATTTTCGGCTATGCTCACGTGTGCTGGAACCCAACTGATCGTGATGTTCTTCCCATCCAAAATGATTTGGTGCTTCTCCAGTATAATCTTTTTCAAAAGTTGATTATTTTCAGTGTAGCTATCAACTAATTGTACAGCGCTCATAGAGTCGCTGCATATTACAAAATCCTGGAATTGCATTTCATTGATGATATTCAAGGCGAGCTTGATGGCATGCAGTTCAGCGGTCATAACACTTGCCACGACGGGGAGAGAGACACTTCTGATGATATCGCCCATCACGACCGCTGTTTCAACTCCTGTCGGTGATTTGGATCCGGCAGTATAGATGATTTTGTGCCCTTGATATCTATTCATATTATCTCTGTGAATCTGTTTTCGGTGGATGGGTCTATTTTTTCTCTTTTCGTATTTACCATGTGCTGCTCAACATCCGGTCTTCTCAGAATCCATGTAAATGCGGTAGGTGTGAAGCACGGTTGTACTGGCTGAGTCGGAATGTTATACTGAGTTATTGCCTGACGAATTCTTCAAATTACTGGTTCCAATGCGCACTTCGGCTTGTAAAAAACAATTCAAGGTTAGTTTAGTTGACGCAACAATATGCTGGGTTGAGGAAGTGTTGTATCTCGAAGTGAGCCTTGCATGGCAGGCGCCGCCGGATGTCTTTATTGCACTTGGGTTCGGATGGGTCGGAAATGCCCGACCGCAACTGCCGGAAACTGGCCGGCCGAAGTCCTTGTTACACTGTGCCCCTAGAAGCACCGGAAGGTCTTTGTTTGATTTCCAGGCACTGCTAGTTTTAAGGAAGGTCTGTCACCGATGGAATCAGTACATTATTAGGAGCTTTGCTGTGCGTTTACTTATCCAGCTCCTTAGTCTACAGCTAACAGAAGTTAAAGCTTCTGCTACAATTCCTCTAGTAGTGCCGAAAGATGCGACACTACAGGAAGTTACATTCGAGCTTGAAGAAATGCCGAAGAAGCAAGTCCCATCTGATCTCCAATTTTGGTTCATTCCAGATGACATGGAGGTTCAATATTGGTGTCGTCTTGAATGCGCCCGTGCTGATGCGCATTGCCTCGTATGCTACAACGTCCAGTTCCCTCAGCGCCGCTGTACTCGCAGAGCCATAGACTATGCTTCAAAAATCGATTTTTGAGCAGAAGAGGGACCTATCTAGCCTCATTAAAATTTCCTGATCTGCACCCAAAGTGTACGCCGACACAGATTTCTAAAGGGTCAAGTCACTACCACATTTTACCTTTCAGTTTGGCTATGAATATGGGTAATACAGTTGAGTTTACGATCCCAGTGGAGACCAAGAAATTTTACACTTTCGACGGTTGGTATGGTATTTCCTTCCAATTGCAGCGTTGGTATCATTGCAGGCTCGCTCCCTTTATAAAATTGCATTGTTGTTGTCTTTGTTGAGAATTTGATTCCATTGAATATTGTCCACTGAGTGACAATCTATTGTTGACTGTAACGTTGTTTGAACTTCGGCCCTGTCGTAGTTGGCACATACGATGAGGAGGTCGTCCATGAACAGAGAGTTGAACACTTCTGCCGGAATTTCCTGTCAGTCAGTTTATTTTTATGGCAAAGAGCGTGACACTCCGTGTGCTACCTTGCGGCGTTCCTGTTGCAAGATCTTTCACCGATGACAATTCTTCATTTAGTTTTACGCAGAATATTCTATTTTTGAGGAATTTCCCAACGAATTTTGGTAACCGTCCACTCAAACCTGCTGCTGCCAGATCCTTCATAATGCCGTAGCGCCACATCATATCATACGCTCTCTCCAAGTCAAAAAATACCGCCATGACAACTTTATCATTGGCCAGAGATTGCTGGATGAACGTATCAAATCGCACAAGATGATCTATAGTAGCCCGGTGTCTTCTGAAGCCACACTGTATGTCAAAGAAGATTTTATTGTTATCAAAATATTCCATCAATCTTCTGTTGATCATTTTTTCATATGTCTAACATAAAAAGCTAGTCAACGATGTTCTTTGGACTAACGTGATCTTTGCAGTTCTTTGGACTAACGTGATCTTTGCCAGGTTTCGGGATAGGGATTATTGTGGCTTGTTTCCACGGTTGGTAGACATATTCTGAGTTTCATAGTGTGTTATACCTTTAACAGGAATTGGTGAGCATTGGACGGCATTTTTTTGATCATCATGTTACTGATATAATCCGGTCCAGGTGTCGTGATCTTGTGCTCTTGATAGCAGATGACAATTCATGCATGGCGAATGATATATTATACGGCCCTTTGTTGTCCCTCGCGAAGTCCATGGAAACCTGTTCAATCAGTTGCTTGTACTGTAAAAATTGATTTGAATAGTTGCTGTCACTGGATATCGTCTTGAGAGTCTCTGCCAGCTTCTCTGTGATAGCCTTCAGGGATGAAAACTTAATTCACTCCTAACTTAGCATTCTTATCTGTCGCTTTGCTCTTCCACAGATTCTGTTTATTCTTTCCCATACAGAGCTGTTCGGTGTGTTGACATTGAGAGTTGAGACGTACTCTCTCCAGCTGCTCTGCTTTGCCTCTCTGAAGGTCCTCGCTGTCACTGCTCTCGCTCTCTTCCACTGCACTTTGTCTTCCACCAGTCCCGTTCTCTCATATATTCCGTTGCGCTTTTCCCTTTCTCGCCAGGCTGCTTTGCAGGCTTCTGTCCACCATGGCTCTGGATAATATCGTCTTATCTTACACCTGGGCATCCATTTTTGAGCAGCGCAGCTAAACCTCTCGTACAGCAGGGCTACCGCTGCTTCTGGATTACCCGGAATTTTTAGTTCATGGACAGATTAGATTAGATTATTAGTTGGTTTAAGCCTCCCTATCCTCAACAAATGAGATCCAAAAAGAGGAAGGAAGAAGGCACCATTTAGTATGGAGTTGAGGGAACGTGGAATCTATGCAGAAAGGGCACAGAAACAGTTAGATGAGAAAGAAGTTCATAAACAAGATCAAAGTTGAAGAAGAAAGTAGTAGGTGTTGAAAAAATAAAACAGCAGTGGACCGAAAAAAAGTTGGTCTATAACAAAACAAAAATCAATGTTATTTTAACACAAAGAAAGCCTACCTAACCTTTAGCTCGGGCCCTCACATTGCCCCCCTGGGAAGTTCATGGACATCTCTTAACGTTTCGTCTTCACGATATCGCTTCCAATTGCCCTTCCTAAAGTTCCTTCCCTCCTACTCCGTACGTCCGTCTGCCTGTTGCACTAATAGTCAACGTGATGGGACAATGGTCACTGCTCACGACTGAAGAGAGCACAGTAAATTTTAGATCCGGCGGAATATCAGGAGTGGCCACGGTAAGATCGATCGCCGTTCCTGAAATATGGGCAGCCGAGTTGTTTATAATGTTGAGGTTGCTTTAAAAACTTAAAAACGAAGAAAATTCCAAGGAACTTAATCATATTTAATTGGAAAACGTTTCGGAGTCCAGCTCCATCACCAGTTCAAAAATACAATTCATTCTGTCTGCAATAAAAGAAACAAAAATGTTGTAGACAGTCATTAAAACAGATCACGAAAACAAAAACAAAAGCATGTCATAAAAAAGGAACAAAATTGCTATTTTTGTTACGATTTGCAACGGGTATGAACTATCGGTATTGTTGAAGGCCGGTTTGCGTTTAAATATATATAACGACTCTAAAATCCTAAGGTCATATGAAGTTGAAGCGGAATCTAAGATTTTGAAGTCTTTGGAGGATATCGGTACGTTGCATTGTTCGGCGTGATTGCGTTTTGCGGAGTGAGAGGGGTGAGCTAATTGGTTTCCAGTACGGAAGCTTCTACCACGATGTTCGGCCACTCTGATATAAAAATTGCGTGACGTCATGCCGACGTACGATGATGTGCACTGCACACAACTGTAAGAATAAATCAGAGAGGCCCGCATCTCCATCGGAAGCGAGTCCTTGTACCGGAAAAAAGGAGCCACCTTAATATTATTAACTAGAGCTACGCATAACTGATGGTTTTGAAAGAATTTCACACAATAATTTTATCTCGAGTGACAATTTTTCAGAGAGCGCTCTAAAATACGGAAACGAGCAGTACAGACTGTCTTTGTTTTCTCTAATAGTTTGCGAAACGTATTTCTTAGACAGAAATTTCTTAATTTGCGAATTGACGACACCCAAAGGAAAACCGTTAGTTGTAAAATATTTGCGTAAAAATTCAAATTCACAATGAACATTTTTGAAGGTTGAACATATTTTGTAGCCCCTATTGATTAAAGTTTGAACACAATTAATTTTGAAACGTATTGAACAAAAACTAAAGAAACTGGAGCTTAACCCTGTGAAAGTTGGTTTACGGTAAACTGACGTCTGAAAGTGATCTCCGTCTCTCGTGACGAGACAGTCGAGGAAGGCCAGGGAGTTATTCTTCTCAACTTCTGCAGTAAACTTAATCGATTGATGCTTAAGATTGAGATAGTTTAAGAATTGCTCAATATAAGAAGGATGGCTAAATAGAACAAAGGTATCGTCTACGTATCGATTGTAGAAAACCGGTTTAAACTCAGTGGGACATTCATCTAACCACTTTGTTTCGTGGAAACACATAAAAATGTTGGCAAGAGACGGAGCCAACGGAAGCCCCATTGCTAGACCGTCGATTTGTTTATAAAGTTTGCCTGCGAATATAAAGAAAGATTGCATTACTGACAATTCCAGTAATGTACTGAACATTTTGCGGGTTATACCCATGAATTTTGAGCTACCTTCTGAAAATAAATGATTTAGACAAATGTTAATAGTTTCTTTAAGAGGAATGTTGGTATAAAGAGATTCAACATCAAATGAAGCCATGAATAAATTTTTTACTTTTGGAATATTTCTAATGTTTTAGCTAAATTTAAAGGCATTGTCGACTGTATACTCGTTTGAAGTTAGATGATTGAGGACTGGTACAAGGAGTTTACTTAATTTATAGCTCGGACTATTATAAGCTGCTACAATAAGCCTAAATTGAAATTGACAAAAAATCAGGTTTATGAATTTTTGGTAGACCATACAGTACTGCCGGAGAAGAACCTGATACATGCATATTAGATAAATTTTCTAATGACGCGTAACTTAACTCTTTTAAGCGACGTAAAAAATTATTGATTTTGTCTTCAGCCCTCAGTATTATTTTATTCATTGGTTCTGTAATTGAAACAAATTTGGAGGTGTCAGATATTAAAACAAGCATGCTTTCTTAGTATTTTGGACAATCAATCAACACAACTCCTTTCCCTTTGTCAGGTTTGCAAATTATTAGCTGCTCGTTAGCGGCCATTGATTTCAAAAGGGATATTTCACTTTTATGGAAGACGGACGAGAATATTTTATGTGGCTTAAAACTATGGATTTTAGGTGTTACTTTAGGATTTTAGAGTCGTTATATATTTTTTAAACGCAAACCGGCCCTCAACAATACCGATAGTTCATACCCATTGCAAATAGTAACTAAATAGCAATTTTGTTCCTTTTTTATGACATGCTTTTATTTTTGTTTTCGTGATCTGTTTTAATGATTGTCCACAACATTTTTAATTCTTTTATTGCAGACAGAATGAATTGTATTTTTCAACTGATGATGGAGCTGGACTCCGAAACGTTCTCCAATTAAATATGATAAAGTTCCGTGGAATTTTCTTCGTTTTTAAGTTTTTAATCAAGTTGCGACTTAAGCAAACTACTGACCCGTTCAGATATATGAGGTTGCTTTGTGTTATGAAATCTTGTACCAATCGTCCTCTTCGGTCTATGGTACCATTACCCCAGTCACTGTAATGGGCATAGAAATCTCCCATCAGAATAATAGGTTTCGGCATTGCCTTGATTGCGTCAAATGATTCTTCGAGGCTTACATTCGTTCTTGGTGGTAGATAAAGGGATGCTACTGTGATAACTTTGTACAGATTGAGGTATACTCTTGAAGCTACAGTTTGAGCCTGTGAAAGCATTTTAATTTCCAGTGACGGTACTGATGTATGTAGATATAGTGCTACCCCTCCATGGAACCTGTGGTTGTAGTGGCCTTGTTTACAGACTGTTGTATCCTCGTATTGGTGACACTAAATCATTGCCATAGAACGTCTCCTGGACTGCCAGCACCGCTGGCTCGTGCGTATTGATGAGGTTGATCAAGTCTTCCTTATATGTTGCCATACGCTGTAGATTCCATTGGATGAATTTTATTTCCTCTCCCGCTATCACCTCCACTTGCGTTTGCCTCAATTAGCATTATGACCAGACTTTCTCCCTTCTTATCGGCCTCTCGGAGATCTCCGTCTGTACTTTTCCCTTGAAGTTCCATGTCATCGCTGTCCTATTTTTTCTTTCACTCTCGAACTGTTAAACATCCTTAGTTCATCCGTAGTTATCTGGGTCTACTTCTTCCACTTTTCTTCTCGCCTCTGGTTCATCGAAAAATTTTTTAGCTTCCTTCACTCTGGACTCTTTTTCACGAGTAGACGTATTGCCGTTTAGGTTGACAGTCGTGGTAAAAAGTCTTTCTGTATTAGGACCCTCGCAAACCACCTCTGTCTCTCTCCATCTCGTCTCTAGTCACGGAACTCCGCCTATTCCGGCCTCTGGCTATCTCATTGATTATTTGTTTTCTTTTTGTTCTGCTGCGGTTCGGATGATGGTTCCTGGTCGTCAGTTTGGTTGCTTTTCTTCCTGGTAGTTATTTCTGTTTGATTAGGATCGTTGGATGTCGTAACCGCCTTAATGATGTCCACTGAGAAGTTGGGATGTCTTTGATTGAATAATACTCTGGACTGCCCTTTCGCCACTCTTTCTCGGCTTTGGATGACCACAATTCCCTCCTCAATTGCTCTCACCCGGCAATTCTTCGCTCCGGTCACATGTCCCTCATCGCAATGGCAACACTTGGTCTCATTTGACGTGCATTCGTTCATTCTATGTCCTGCCGAGTTACAATTTGGGCAAACTTGTTCCACCTGACAGTATTTTATTCCATGACCGTATTCTTAGCATCTTTTACACATCATAGGTCTCCATTTTATTTCATAAACTTTCGATATCGCTTGTTCTCCTGGTATGTTGATTAATTCCGGAAGGATGGGTTGTCTGAAAGACACTAGTATAGGTTTTGCCAACAGGTTTTTGGGCTTTACCCAGGTTGCCTCGACTGCGTCTTGAGCACCACACTTCTCCAAGAGACCTCTCTTGAAAACATCAAAATTGTTTAGATGATATTCATAAACGTAGATGAGACTCTTTTGAACTGCAAAATCCAGATTTTCTTCAACGTTGACAGATAATTCATTCAGTTGTTGTTACATCTTCATTTTTCGACTCAGTGCTGAATCACAAACTTCTACAGTAAATGTGGTTTTATTATATCTTATTGATTTAGGTTTACTTCCCAGATGCTGTGTTATGTATTTATCAAGAAACCAAGGCGACATTTTCCTTCTGTGGGTTTCGTTCATTTTGCAATCAAACTGCGTGATGAATTTTCCAGATGGTGGTATTCGTACCTTTTCAAGTACACCTTGTCTGATTTGTTTCGCTCTTCTTATCGTGGTTTTTTCTTTTTTATCATCTGCAACAAACTTCTTTCCTCCACTCCTCTGTCACATTGGATGCTACCAGCAATTTGAGGGCCCCAGCAGTGGGGACACTTGAGCTGATCGGAAATGCATTTCAGAGAGGAATGGCCAACCTCGCACACTTTCTGCACACAGCTGAGGTGCTACGACATCCCTTGGCGGTGTGACCATCTGCCTGCCAGTTGAAACACATCATCGGCTTGTTATTGAATGGGTAGACATTGGTGTCCTGTCTTTCATCTGGAATATAGACTATATGGGACAGTTGGTTGTCGGAACGCTACCAGAAAAGCTTAAGTTTCTGGGTATCTAGGTCTGATGAAGGCAGCTTTCATGACATCCTCTATATTATATTGTTCTTGAAAATTAGTCTTAAATTCTCCGATGTCTGTAATGTCAAAGTCACTAGCATGTATCAGTCCCACCGAATGGTTGAATCGGCAGTATTCTGTCGTCTGGCATGGTGCTCCTTCCACGAAAGTCACGTCCACCATCCTCTCTGCCTCCATCGCGTTCCGCACTTTAACCACCATCATCATCTCACCGCCCATGCGGAAGATCCTCTTAGGTTTAGCTCTAGTTACCTCATCGATTATATTCACGATGTTAAATGGATTGATTGTTCTCTTCTTTCCTGTTTCAAATGTCATCGAGAAGAACTTTGGGCAATACTGTTCGTCGGCTGTCACGTCTAGGGGGACGTATTTCCTTATTTTTCTTCTTGGATTTTTATCCTATTTCTCAGTTGATAGAATTGGTTCTGCAGGTGTTAGATTGTGCCAGCAATGCAGCCTCCTCGATTTTTCTCAGCCGCCCCTCAATCTCGTTCACCCCACCGGCGCCACTCACTCCCGCAGCCTTTGCTCCTTGACTCTCCACAGACCCATCTATAATTTGAGCAACTGCTTCTTCACTCTTTTTTCCGATCTTTCTATCGTGTTTATCTGTTCCATTCCACAGCAAGCAGCTCAGCTGTCTCCATCTCTTACTCCACGTTGTGGGTCCTCCATCTTCAGATTCGTGGAGTGATCTTCTTCTTCTTCAACACCCGTAATGCTTTCGTAAAATATTTAGGCACACTAAACTGGACGGAATCACGCAAATGTTCATGAATAAGCTCTCTTAACTGCAAAAATGCGAAGACCAATAACTAACAGCGCTTCATTCATTGAGCGATGTAGGAGCCCGCTACTGCTAAGCTTATCAGTATGATTCGAGTCTCAATAGATGCTAATTAAATCTGACAGTTGAACTCAAGACGTATTGCTCCTAAGCCCTAACCATTCCATAGCAGTTATTTCGTCCATCCTTCCGTACAAATACTCTTCGAATACATAATAGGAATTTCAAAACATGAACTTATCAGTTTGGTGTAAAAGTAATTTCCAATTTTTAGAACGGATGTTTAAAATTTGATTTGGCAATTGCGGCATTTACATTCTAAGTGTAATATATTTCTGCGACTGAACTAAACGATTTTCTTTCAGATTACCTTCGTTAACAGAAACTTTTTCATTCTTTTGACAAATATTGACATGCATGCTCGTCCCATCTAAAGATCACAAAAGAAACGTTCTACTGCACTAGCTTCATTAAGGTGTCAATGTAAGGTCGGCAGGAAAATTTATCCAGGATACTTGTGGGGATGATTTAGTGAATAACAGAAGCTACAGATGTTTCTCGTTTTCGAAGTGGCGATTTCACTTTACAAGATTAGCCAAAGACAGGTTATCCAAGAACCCGTGCTTTTGATCAGTTGGATGTTCTTGTGTCCAAGAATTTGTTTGATTTGATCCGATGACTAGAGAACATTGAACATTCTAATTCATCTTTTAAAATTACCCAAATTTTGTACACCTAGATAAATTATTATCTATGGACCTTTCGAGGATCAACTAGAAAATACACTGAGAGGTTACGTAAGATTGCCATTGCGACTGCTTGTCATTGTTGCACAAGACCTCGATGTGATAATATTGCAACATGCCTCAGCAAAAGTAGCCGTCAGAATGCACGAAGAGCGAATAATTTCGAAGCTAAAAGAACACAAAAACCTATTGAAGCCTATCAACAACCATAATGATATTTCTGCTGGCACACTAGGTTTCATTGCAAAGAAGTGGAAAGAGTCAGGGTCAACGACAAACATGCCGAGATCGGGAGCTCCTAGGAAAAATTCCAAAAAAGATTGGGAAAGATGTTGCGTACAGTTAAGATTAATCACTTTATCACTCTAGAATTGCTTTCAACAGTCCTCTACATGGATCGCACTAACATTCGCGAGAAAACAAGTGGCAAACTGCACCGACAGGATCTACAGTCACGAATGCCTGTGAAGACTTCCTTATTGAAGAGGCACCTAAAATCAAGATTGTACTTTGCAGAAGAACACTTGAAAAAAGAGGATGGCTTTTTGAACTTATTTCATGGGTGGATGAGGGCAAAATTGAGATTTTTGGCCGCAATGATACAACACACGTCAGGCGGAGAGTTGGTGCTCGCATGACATGAACAATACCATCGCTACAGTGAAGCATGGTAGAGGAAACATGTTCTGGGGTGGGTTTCTTTTAAAACTGTGTATGAACACTAGAAATAAATGATGGAAGAATGGTTGGCGCCAAATACAGTCAGATTCTGAATGGTAATTTGCCGTAGTCAGCAGAAAAGTTAGGACTCCAGAATGAATGGCGGTTCCAACAGGAAAATTATTCAAACACACACAGCTAAAGCTCCCCAAAAAAGGGTTGTAGACAAGGGTATTAAGGTTTTAAAATGACCTAATCGAAAATTTACAGCGGATCCTGAAAAAGCGAATTCATGCATGACAGCCTGCAAACATTGAAAAATTGAAGTTTTTCAACAAAGAGGGGTGGGACAAAATTCCTTTAAAGTGCCGTCAGAACCTAATAAAAAGCTACAAAAATCATTTAAGAACAGTAATTGCGGCTGGTAGAGGTAAAGTTCTGAGTGGGATGGTAGAAGTCAACTCGTCGGCTGAACAAGAAAACAATAAAGGTACCGAAAGTTGCGATTTCAAAATGAAAGCAGCCCATTAACATCCGGTGGCCACATACAAGTCCGACCATGATGAACGCAGTTTAGCATAAGAAAAAGTCGAGTTATGGCAACAAAACGGTGAGTCTTTCTTTAATTGATTAAATGTTAGTTTAAGCCTCCCTAACCGCTAAAAAAAAGCGTTTCGAAGAGAGAAGGAGGAAGACACAATTTAGTTTAGAGATAAGGGAACGTGGAATCTATGCAGAAGGGGCATAGAAGCAAGAAGTTGAGAACGAAGTTCATGAAATAAGACAAAAAATTGAAGAAGAAAGTAATAGGTGCTGAAAAACAGGACAGCAGTGAACTGAAAAAAAGGTGGTCCTTAACATAACATAAATCATTTTATTTCAACAAAAAGGCCAAACTAACTCTTAGCTCGAGCCCTCACACATTTAAACTGTCATGTAACCTCGCATGATTATTATTGCAGAAACTCACAAAAATCGGATGAGCCACACAGAATGTTAAAGCTCACATATTGGTAAAAAACTTATTTTTGTAACGCATTAATAAAATCAGTAACCCCCCCCAGCCATCAGTGAAATTAACGAAATGACTGAAAGCCCGAAATCAACTTCACAGCAGAGCATTCATTAATATCGTTAAAACTTAAGCAGAAAACTCAAGCAAACATGTAAAGTTATTTGCGTATTTACGATGACTCAATTTCGAATTGGTACTAACTATTTTGCAAGGCAAACAGTCTTTTTTCTACACTACGCCCTTCTGCAGCACACGTTCAAACACATGCATGTAAAAATGAGAACAATGGAAAATTCCGTAAACGGTTTCCATAATAGGGTACAGTGTTTGAACATCTCCATAAAGAAATTCCTAAATAAATAGATTAGAATATAATTTTCAGTTTCTCTGACTATAAAAAGTGTTCCCAAAACAGAAAAGAGAGAGACATCATTCAGTATGGTATCGAGAGCATGAGAAATGAGAAATCTACGTTTGCACGAGGTGTGTCCCCACGCTTTGCGCATAGAAACAGTAAACTGACAAAGTTAATGAAACAAGATAGAATTTGAAAGAAAAATGAATGGAAATTTCTGTGAGACCACTCCTGATTCTATATCTCGTACATACTTTCCCTGATCACTGGGAACCAATCTGTATAGAATCAATACAAACTCAACTGGCCTCAGTGCTACCGCCCTTGGAGCCAGGAAAAGCTGAAGCTGAAAAGCAGTAACGAACAGAAAAAAGACTCAGTAACGAAACAAATCCTGTTACAGCAGAAGAAAGGCTTACCTTGCCTTCAGCTCGGGAGCTCACATCTTCCCCAGAGAGAGCTAATTCCCATAGACAATTCTTCACCTCTCAAGGGACTTCACCATTAAATATAATACAGTATCGTTATAATTGATGAACAGTCATGCGAACGCACCAAACCAGAACAGCATAGCGCGAGGCAGAAGCGCAGCTGCATAACTGAATGCGTCTGAATACTGCCCACTCATCTGAGCCATCAAGGCTGACCTTGCATCATGTGCACTGGTGCCTAATTCAGTGGGTGCAGAGAAGACGCTCACAGCACAAGTACGACTAGTGTTTAAAAAACACAATCAATTAGTGTTGCAGCCAACATCACGTATGTGCCGGGCTCGTTCGACTGTAGTGCGCTGAATCAAACGAGATTATCTTGAATTGAATTTGTGAAATCGTCTAAAACTTCTTACATACAATTCAGGGACAAATGATTGGAAATGCAAACGAATGATGAAACTTGGTAACATGTTTCCAATTGGAAATATTTTCGTAACACGAGTTCATTTTCAGCAAAGTAGTCAGGTAAAGCTGAATCGATACCACAGACAAAAACAAACACCCATAAAAATACACATAAAAATGACGATTTTAGTAGGTCCGACAAAATGAAACCTTTAAATTAAAGTGTTTGTATCCCTAGGTTTTAACGTTATTCTTAATCATATTTGGTTAACTTTGCAGTAATTTATCGTCAAATAATTGGTTGACTGCTCCTCAAGAATGAAAGCATTATATTTCATGGAAGTGAAGCACACCAAGGAACAATACTCATGGTCCCGATGCTCGCGTTCAGCATCGAAATCGAGATCAGGCTGTCACTGGACTGCACAAACTTGTTTCAAGTATGCAAGAAACACTAAAAATTCGGGAGAGCAGCAAAAATACTGTGATTACGAATTCCAAATTGAGCAACCTGCTACTCTACTAAACAAAAAAAAACTAACGCAAACATTAATTGGTTTTAAAATAGATAATTATGAGAATGAGGCATAAAAAAGTCAGCACTATAAAAGTCAGCAAACTTATCAACTCAAGTTTAGCTTTATATCCGTTGGATGGATAAGGCTATTTTATTCATTTTAATTAAAGCGTTCACTTCAAAGTTTCAGGCACTATTCTCAGTGCAATGCTATGCAAGTTTCCACCAAAATTCTAACAAGCTAAAATCAAGAGCTTTGAGTACTATGTGCAACCTCATCAACACATTAAGCACTGAGAGCAAACTGAATTCTGATTTTAAAAGAAAGTCAAATTCATGTAGTGCGCTGCAGAGCAAACCAACATTGGAAACTTGACAACAATTTTGACAAGGACCTCTGGTGAACTACTAAGGCAATGATCTTATAAACGATTGGGAGGGAGATATGTACGCGAAGGTGAGTCGCAATGAAATCAGATTAGATCACAATATAAGTTAACTTAAACTTCCCTAATCACAACATTTAGCAAATTAATTAATTAAAACCGGCAGAACCACAACAAAAGTGTTCCAAAGAGAGGAAGGCATTATTTAAAACGAAGATAAAGGAACAGATAATAATAAGATTGAACTCAGTTAATGACAACTTCGGTCAAAGACTATTTAATTATCGCTTTGGTATTATACCAAAGTTATTTTTCACTGTTATGAGATGATACTGTTACTGAACGTCACAGTAATAATTTCCTTCCGTCTCTGCTTCCGATACAATCACTTTCCTCCTCTCCAGGCTTTCTCTCTCCTTCCGTCCCTTCCTTTGGTCACTCCAAAAAGAGTTAAACGTCACGCCCAGACAATTCGCTCAACATCACGTGTCTCGGTTAGGCTGAAGCGCTCCGACTCGTGAGTCAATAGCAACAAAGTAGGTCTGCTGGCTCTTTAGAGGCTCAGACTACACCGTCAGTGTTTAATTTTATCGTCAGTGAGGACTTTGAAGCATCTGTGAAGCTCTGCTCCCGAAACTTCTATGCGTTCCAACGCTGTCACGGACCGGTATTGAGACGCCGTCAGATGATACCACGAATCGTGACGAACATTGCTTTTCCTTAAAGTAAGCTAAAAATTGCGATGTTTTTTTTAGAGATTACTTGTAAAAAAAATTATGAATTATTTGAATGACTTAGGCAAGAGATCCCGTTAAAATCTTCCTATGTTATTTTCATAATTAGTCGTTGGTATTTTTAGGTAGACTGCTTCCCTCGAGAGAAATGCCAGTTAGGAAGGTAACGGGTCGAGCAGAGGGCACGCGTATCTAGCCTCTCCGGCCGCAAGTGCTGTTTCCTTGACTGACTCGGGCTCAAACCTCGAATTTCACCTTTTTAATAATTACGCCTTTAAATACGCCCTTCATAATAATTGTGACGTACAGCATTCTGCTGACTTCTCACACTGGTTATGACTGAAGACCGTCATAGAAAATCCCTGGCGATATTGCTTCACTACGAAAGGCTTAAGTGCCAACTGAATCAAACCGCCTCAAAGCAGAGTGTTAGAAAATTAGGAAGTAAGTTTAAGAAACAAGGTACAAGTTGAAAAAATCTGTGTGAAAATACAGGACAGTAATGAACCAAAAAATTACCCTAACAAATGAAAAAATATATATTTCAGTAAAAGACTTAACCATTAGCTCGAGACCCTACATTTTTCGTCTGGAAGCGATATTAGAACTGTATACGAACGGTAGGAAAAGAGAAGTATCAAAACTTGCGACTAATTCAGAAGGTTATATACGCCTTCCTATTCACGTGGATCCATCACCCAGTATAAAAATGGTATGCTTTCATTAAATTTGATTCAAACCTAAATTTTGAGATGAGTGTTTTTTAATAAAAGGTCGTAGTCGAACTTGTTTTATTGGCCATGAACATGTATTTTACCTTCATGAAAGTGAAGTTCCTTTGAAACGTTCTTCATTTCTGTGCTGTAAGTATATGCACTTCAAACAAGATATGCCTGCTATCTTTATTTCATGAGATACACGTAAAAGGCCCAACTAAAATATGAAAGCCGAATCAACTCACAAATCAAGAGTTTCAACTATTAAAAACGTGATACAGCCTCGTAAGTCTGTGCCGTGAAATAGCTTCAGTGATTCGTTCGTCATAAGAATTTTAAAAAACCCAGCGAGCAGCAAGAAGCTAATAAAATACTTTTCGCATCCGTTCTCTGTAAGCGATTTCCCTGAGACCCATGAATGATCGTTATTTTTGCCGATCGCCTTCTATCTGGGTACAACGCTACACGGACCTGAACACTTAATTTGCCACATGAAAAGTCTTCTATATAACTCCGTACAAATTTAAAAACGTTGGTACTTCAAATCCCTTAAAGTTGGAAACACTGAAACATAATAGTTATGCTTTATCATCTCTCGAGGTAGCAATTATTATGAGTTCATTGTACAAACTTGAAAATTGGAGCAGTCGAAACATTCAACAATCAGAGAATTTTGTCACACGGGATCAACTCCAGCCTTTACTGCAAAATAACTTTAGCACCCTGAGCCAAAATGTTACGAGGTTTCTAAGCGTTTTAGAGAATCTGGCCAAGATTACAGAGCCCCTACACTCTAAAAAATTTTCGCCTCTCGCCTTCTAGCTGGCCTCAAAGAAGCGTCAAGGTCCATCCAACGGTGCCATTGTCATTGGCAAGGTCACATGACAATGCCAAGAATAATCAAAAACCTTGGCCCAACCTCTCATGCTCAAGGTTGGAAGCATTTCCTAACTAATACGATGACAAAAACTTCGCTCGGACAAGGGCAAAACCATTTTGAAATGATTGAAGACCAGCGAATCGATCATCAATTCTTTTCAGATTAGAAGATTTTATCGGTTGACAGAGCTTGTCACATAGATAACGATCGTTGGATTGCCTGCTACGTTTAACCCTTGTTGACCACGAAGAAACCAGCTACGTGTGAGGGTGATGCCTTTTCTTCCTCATCAACGAAGAAGCGAACGCTAAATCGTTCTAAAACGTCTGGCAAACAGGAATCGTTCCACGGACGAAAACCCAGACTTCAAATAAGAAGACTTCAGGTGAGCTCACCTAACCGGAAACCAAACCGTTGAACCCAAAGCATGAGCAAAGCCCAACAAAACACAGTCCACAAGGAGGGCGTCCTCCATATGATCCCCCCAGACGGACCCCAGTTAGTAAAAATAGGGATTTTTGCTGCTATGTGAAGTGAAAGATGTCAGGTACACCCTGTGAAAAAATGAGACTCGTACGTTCACTCGTTCGCCCACTACGGAGGTTTGAAGAATGGAGGTGAGGGGAGGGGGAAATGGTATTTCATCATGTTACACCTCCCTCTTAGCACTTTCTTCACAGCGCGACGTTGCTATATCATCTATGTCTCTGTATTACTCTATAATGATTTCAGGGGTCTAACCTGACAATAAAAATTTTAATTGAAATTGCTTATGTTTCTTTGTTCTGCCTATGCTGAAACCTCGGATTTTGGGGTTTCAAAATGAACCTCTTCCTACAGTGATGATTTTGGTATCATTGAATGCGGAAAAGCGTGGACATTACAGGAAGTAAAAATGTATTGCGAAAGTTGTTATGAACACAAGTTGTGATGTCACAAATGCAAATTTTCCCCTAAAAAAATGACGCATCGAAAAAAATGTATTTTTTATTTTAGCTCTAAAGATTTCCTGTTTACTTCCCGTAATGTCCACAATATTCCGCATCCAATGATACCAAAATCATCCCTGTAGCTTAAAAACGGTAGGAGATGCATTTAGAACCCCCCACCCCCAAAAAAAATTACGTCTTCCATGAATATCTCGTTATCTTTCATGGAAATCGCAATTTTTCAAAGAAGACAAATGATTACAAATTGCATTTCCAATCAGTATCCCAAATTTCACTGCTCTAGGTTCAATAACAAAGGAGAAGGTCCGTAAAGGGGACGCTTTCCTCAAGAAAACGGCAGAAGTTGACCGCACCCCGCCTAGCTTCCGAAAGAGTATAAAGGCTTTTCGGAACGTGACACACATATTGAAGGAAATATCATTCAATAGCAACGCGACGTGTTCGGACAAAAATATGATCAAGGCTCCTGGAGTAACGGTATTTTAAAAAGTTCTTCTAATAAAGTTCTTAGAACTAGTGATTTTCTCGACATAATTCATCTTTCATAAAGTTGCATAGTTTCATACTGAAGTTGTAAATCCTCACTTTCATTGGGCAGATTTTAATTTATACCTCTTTACACATCATTCTTCCTTGCTGTCTGCACTTTGGGGGACGGGCTTTTGAAACGACGTAGCATAAACAAAAGCATCTCTGAGTGGCTCAATGGATTTGCAGACTGATGAATCGAAACAATTATATATAATTCCAAAAATCTTGATCCCTGCGAGGGCTACTTCACAAGAGCGTGAAACCGATCACTGTAAATGATGGTATCCGATCGTCAGGTGGTACTAATCAGAATGGATTGATGATAATCTTTATTAATACGTGAACGTTTTTTTTTTCTATTCGCTCATTGATTCGTAAATTAATGTATCTTAATGTATTTGGAGACTGATTTTCGGCTCAATTAAGAGATTAAGTGGGTCGTTAATTTTGCCATTTATCGCGAATTTTATTGGAAAGGTGTTGACTACCAATTCACGCTCACCTTACTTAGTAATAAAACTAAAACCTCTTTTAGATAAAAATCTTCTCAATCTGTTATTGTATTTACTGTGCAACTGCTTTCGTCACACTTTAATATCTTACATGCGAGACTCGTTTCTATACATATTTGCTAGGCTAGTAGACTTGGATATTATGGGACTGAGGAAGTGCCTTTCTCTGAGATATATTACCAAAATAATTATTTTACAGAGTCTCCGCTAAACAAATAGCTGATTTAAAAATGCAGTAGTTTGTAAAATATTAGTGCTAGAAGGCTGAAATAGTTTTCATTGAAAAAAACAAGATTTAAAATTTTATTTCATTAGATAACTTTGTTTATTTGGCATACCAAATGAACATCAACAAAAATGAACAAATTACGGATTTTAATTCAAGATTTAAAAAGTATTCTTTTTTGCGAGTTTCGTATCGAGTAGTGCCGTTTGTGGTGGCTGAGTTGTAGTAGTAGGAACTAATGTGAAAGCACTCGTATCCAATGTGTGACGGAATAAGAGTATGCGTGCTGTGTTATTGTTCATCGCTGTAGGAAGTTGAAATGATTATGTAGCTGCCTCATTGGTTTGGTTTCTATTTGTGCAAAGCTTTTGAAAGGAAATTTCCGCTATTTAGAATAAAAAAATTTTTAGGACGAATGTGTGCTGGAAATGAGAATCTTTTGTGATTTTTCTTGTTTAAAAGAATTACGTAGATTTATAAAATCATGGCGCAATTCTTTTGCTAACACCCGAAGCTAGAAGAGCAGCCCTGGCCACTGCAACTGGCCCCTAAAGAATAAAAATGTTCTGAACTCCAGAGATGCTTCACGCACGAGCATCAGTCTGTCACCCACCAATTACCACTTCAATTCTTTCATACGCCGTTCAGCTCATTTTCGCAGTGCATCAAATTCTGTTCCTATCGCCGTGACCTGTGAGAGCATGTGTTCGTCGATGAAGCCAAGCAACGTAGAGATGGTCTGATAGAAAAGCAACCGGCCCGTGGGCGGATGAGGGCACGACGGCGACGCTTCGGAGGAGCGGTCGTTTCCCGCAAGCGATGAAGACCTGACACAGGACTACCTTCTCGTCACTACGGAGACCCCAAGGACCGGATTACTGTTATGGTGGGTTGCAGTGATTGATAGCGCTATGTCCAGTCAACATGTTCAGTAATTCTCAACTACTTAACCAAGTAGAAGGTCCATCACTCTGGCCTAATAAATAAATGAGAAGATCACGAAGGGTTCTCGTCCACTTAAGCACACTATGAGCGATGTATGCTACTTGGCCATCCTACATGCTACTTGGCCATCCTACATGCTACTTGGCCATCCTACATGCTACTTGGCCATCCTACATGCTACTTGGCCATCCTACATGCTACTTGGCCATCCTACATGCTACTTGGCCATCTTACATGCCACTTGGCCATCTTACATGCCACTTGGCCATCCTACATGCCACTTGGCCATCCTACATGCTACTTGGCCATCCTACATGCTATTTGGCCATCCTACATGCTACTTAGCCATCCTACATGCTACTTGGCCATCCTACATGCTACTTGGCCATCCTACATGCTACTTGGCCATCC
>JACJUY010002721.1:38865-60211 GCA_014220935.1 Platorchestia sp. MABIK
TAAGTGTGCAAGATAAGGGTTGTCTTGCACGGGACTCTGGTAAGGAGCAAGGCTGGATTTGCGACACACACAAGGCAAAACTCAGACTGGAGTTACGTCATCTTGACAGACTACCGCTGCCCAGCTAAATAGTAGACTTTCTTACATGGTAAATGCTAGGCCAAACACCTTGGGTAACGTAGACAAGATCGATGAATCCTCGGAACGATCCCATCGAGAAAGTAACTTTGCTACCTTTAAAAAGAGAGCTAATATAAGTAAAATCAAAATAAAGCATATAAATGCTCAAAGCCTGAATGGTAAATTGGATGGAATCAGAGTAATGTTGGTCACTGAAGAAATTGAAATTTTGAGTGTTTCAGAAACATGGCTTGATTCAGGAACCCAAAGTTCATTTTTTAACATTCCTGATTACATGTTATATAGCTACGATGGCGCTAAAACTAGCCGAGGTAGTGGATCTTGTATTTTGTGAAAGAAATGTACTCAACATCTTCACTTCTAGCGAATAAAGTTTGCGAAGGCCTTGAAATGGTTTGGTTAGAAGTGCAAATAATTAAACACAAATCCATAATCATTGGCAGCCTTTATAGGCACCCATCGTCTCCTCTAAGTCTAACACTAGATTTTATTGAGGGAACCTTCAAAGAAATATTTCAGGCAAAAAAGTCATTCTTTGCTTTTAGAGATTTTAATGTTGACTTAACGAACAAAAACAATCAGCTAAGCAAACTGTTGGGTAAACTTAGCCTATCACAAATGGTCAAAGAACCGACTCGCATTATTAAAGTCTCTAAAAGTCTCCTCGACCTGGCAATCACAAATAATCCCACCGCAATACTTAGTACAGTAATATCACCTTTTATTTCCGATCACCACCCTATAGAATGTGAAATTAATATTTCAAAGGAAAGACAAAAATATCGCTTAATGACTTATCGCCCTAAAAGACACTATTCAGCGTAACCATTTCAAGAAAAACTACTCAATAAGTCCACCGACTTCCAGAATATGATGCAATCTGACGATGTTGACATTCAAGTGTCCATCTTCAACGAGAACTTCACTTCTCGACGAATGCGCACCTTACGTCACCAATAAAAACAAGCCAAAACGCACTGTTTGGATTACTGATGAAATTGAAAAGATGAGCAGAATAATGAAAACTAACTTGCGAGAGTACAAAAACAATTGATCAAACAGTAACTTACACAGGAGATATAAAGAACATGAAAAAATTCTTCGAAAGAAAATCACTGAAGCGAAACAAACTCACTTCCACCATGCAGGAACTATTAACGGCTAAAAATAACCCGAAACGAACTTGGGAAATCATTAGTGAGGTTGCCCCATATAAACATTTAGATCGTATAAGTAATTTTGAAAATCCCTTGGCAACTGCCACGGACTTCAACACATTCTTTTCAAAAGTAGGGCTCATGTTTTCAGTGAGGTGTGTACCAATCCAGGTGAAACGTCAATTGAAAATTCATGCCCCACAGCATCCTCGAGGGCTGATGTCAGGTGGAGACCACGTCCTGTCGATTTACCGGAGTCAAGAAATATCTTATAATCACTAAAAAACACAAAGGCAGTTGGACATGATGGTATCAGTCTTCAATTTATCAAAGACAGTTTCCCAGTCACAGCACCATGGATTCGTCTGATGATTAAAACACCAATAGCAACCAACACGTTTCTAAACCAATGGAAACATTCCATTATCAAACCGTTGCATAAAAGGGGTGACCTAAATACAGCATCAAACTACAGGCCCATCAGTCTTTTGCCTGTCATGTCCAAAATATTGGAGAAAGTGGTGACAAATCAACTGTCATTTCACCTGGACGAGTCAAATCTACTCCACCGAAATCAATCCGCCTATAGAAGAAACACTAGCACTCAAGACGCTCTGCTCAATATCTCTGAAAAAATATACAGTGACATCGATCAAAAGAATGTAACACTATTGCTGCAACTCGATCTCTCTAAAGCGTTCGATAGCGTCGAACAAAATAGACTTCTACGTAAAATACTGAACTTGGGAGTAGACACGCGATTGTTTGAAAGTTACTTATCAAATCGATCTCATGCAGTCCGCACAGAAAACGAATTGCCCCAATTTATTCAAACAATTTTGTTGTTCCCCAAGGATCTATTCTTGGTCCGATACTGTTTTCTATTTTCATGAATGATTACCCTCCAATGCCTTCTAACACACGGATCTCAATGTATGCAGATGATGTTCAAATTGCAAAAAAAAGTTCTGTTTCGAAAATACCACAGACGCAAATTAAAGCCAAATTACTTTGGCAAAGTTGCCAAATTTTCCACATGAGAAGGAATATGAGAGTGTTGAACTGAGTAAACAAAAATGATCTCACATCAAACGCCAGCCTCAATCGCCATGCCGAATGGCTTCTTCAAGTAGGAGAAGGAAAGTGCTACCTGTTGAAAATGATGATGACCAATCAGCATTGTACTTGGCAGAGTTTCTAAATTCGCTTAACTTGAGTGGTTTGCCCCCACATGAACTGAAGCTGAAAATTAGGGCTTCAATAATGCTACTTGAAATTGCAATAACAAGTTCTGTATCGGAAATACCACAGACGCGAATAAACGCCGAAACAATTCTGACTAGCCAGAAATCATGGTACGATCAAAATGGTCTCAAATTAAATGCTAGTAAAACGCAATGCATTATTTTCGGATCCAAAGATGCAATCAAAATACTTCAAATCTTACTCCTGCGGTAGGAACTGATAAAATTAAGACATCAGAAAAAGTTAAAAATCTAGAGATCTGCTTCGATAGAAACATGTCTTTTAAATCTCTCGTTGGAATACTTGCAACAAAATTTACGGAACTGTGAGGTTTTTTCATCGTATAAAGAGAATGCTTGATGAAAAATCCAGACTATTGGCCATTCAATCCCTGGTGTTATCGCGCATTGACTACTGCAGCCTTGTATGGGGAGACATACCTCAAAACCCTCAAAGGGATTTACAAAGTGCATGAATTTCACAGCCAAGGTGGTATGCAACGCTTATATCAAAAGAAGTGATCATGTAACCCCTCTCCATAATAAACTCGGCTGGACTCCTATTCAAGAAAGGCTCCTGATGCAGAGGGCCCAATACGTATTCTCCTCTGTATATCTTCCTCAGAGCAATGCTGAAATAGTGCGTTTCCATCCACCTACTGTAACCAACCAAAAGCCGAACAGAAACACTAATGTCTTAGTCGACTATCGTTCATCTCACATAGGGGAGCAGGCTCTGCCCATACTAGGCGCCTTACTGTGGAACAAACTTCCCCTGAGTATTAAAATCCCTCAAAGACCGAGAGAATTTAAAGCCAAAATAACTCATCATCTAGCGTCTCAAAAATAATTCTTAGTTACAGAACATACTGAATAAGTATTGACGAATCTCATTTGCCTGGTATCTCCATTGCTGAATAATCTCCCTCGCTCATTGTCTTATAATTCAAGACATTACACAACAGTTTTTAAGTATGCGTAGGAACTCGTATTATGATTTGATCGCCTATTCGCTGTGATTTGCAAACATGCTTACTTGTATATGTGTGTACGTACATGGTTGTGTGTGCGCATATGTGTATGCATATGTGCGCATGCACCTGTATGCACTGGACTAGCAATTAGCATATAAACAATACATACCGCCTTTTTTTTCAATCCCAACTTCTAACACTACCCAACACAGCATTTCATTTCATTATTGTAAAGCAATCCAAAGCTTAAATGTCTTGTACATGTTAAATGTCATGTTTTCAACCCACAAATTCATTATCTTTATTGCTCTCTTGAATTAACAAGCTCTATTTAAACTAAATAAACCAGCCGAATATGCATTTTATGTCTTTCCTCTCCGTTTTGTGCAAGCATAGACTAGACCGTCATGGTACCTATGTGTGTTTATCAATTGCAGACATTCTGCACAATGTTTCAAAGATAATGTGATTTTTTTTCTAATATGAAACCCACATAGGGCATTCATGTCTTCTTTCATATTTACGTCCAAAAATGCTCCTGTTAAGCTAGTGTAGTGCATATATATATATTATCATGCCATCTCGTACGCTCTAGAGTATATTACAACAACCGCACCTAGGATTATTCTGTACTTGGGAACCGTTGTAGAACAATCGTTTTCATGTTTCTGACTCAGGTAGACTGTTTTGTGCCACTACTTTTAGTACGAAAATTTCATAATATTGATGCCGTGACAAAAGATATTTTTTCTGAGTCCCTCGATTGGAATGCTAGTTTATACTGACTAGTTTACGCTGATATTTACGCACATGCTCACTTGTGCATTGGGTGTATGTGTCACTACGTAATACTTCATTTCACTTCATTATTGTAAAGCATTTATAAAAAATGTAAATGAATTTGTTGCGCGATCACCCACAGATGATAAATAAGACGCTAATCAACCAATGATCTTTTCGCAACAATAATTAGTTAAACATCGCTTCGATATTCCAATAGAAATTGTAAGCTGTAACATATACTGAAAAAGTTGTCACGAACTTCCTTTGCTCATTATCTTATATTTCAGTACATCGCACAGCTTTTTTGTAGGACGCATATGTACTGTGATTGCCTATATGCATAGACATGTATTTATGTATGTATGCGTGTTGGGTGTATGTACGTAGGTATGTATGTGCATGCATATGTGTATATATTTTCATGTACAAATGCACGTGTGTGTGCACTAGGCTGACAACTGGCATTTTAACTAAAGAGACTGGTCCTTTTTTTCTGTTCACTCTCAACTTGTAACAATACCTAACTCGTCATCTCTTTATTATTGTAAAGCATCCATGTAAAAAAAACTATAAATTTGTTGTGTGATCATCCATTTATACTTAAATAAAATGCTTAACTAATGAGCGTTATAGTAAAAAATTTTAATTAGACGTACAAAACTTTTAATGTTTGTGGTCCTCATGGTTATACTTACATTTTTTTCATGCTTCTTTGAAATGATATTTTTAAACATCTGCCGAAACTAGCAATTCTAATATTCCTTCCTGGCGTCAAGAAAGTCAAAGTTTTATGTCATGTACATGTAAACTGTCAAAAGTGTTTTCACCCCACAATGAAAATGCATCGTACATGAAATTGTGTTGTCTCTCAAAATTATAATTGCATGTATCATCAAATGAAGAATTAGCAACATTAGGAGTACATTACCCTCAATCGTTTCTTTTCGACTAGTGACATGGGTATTTCAATACTCATGTGTGTGTATCATCTAAGTGTATTAACTTTAAGATATTTTAAAAACCAAAGATTGTACTTTTGTACCATCTCTATTGGAAATAAACCGTTTTTCTTTTTTTCTTTCTTTCTTAGAACATGCCGTCTTAGCTGAGCTCAAGATCACCGTATTAGCATGATATCTTACTTTCCAATCAACTCAAATTACTTCTTTATTTGGTCAGTCTTCTGAAAGTTTTCGGTAACTGTTCTAGGCTCAATGTAATTATACTTGTACAAGTTAGATTACCGTTTTCATAATACTGTAGAAATAAATAAATTAGGGCCCTCAAGCACCTGCATTAAAAACTGTTAATTGTATAAGTTCTACGTAATTATATTACTGAGGAATCGCTCGTGGAAATAAAAGTTTATTAAAAGCAATTATTACACGAACTTTGAGAAGACTATTTACACGAACTTTTTGTATTCTTAAAACCTTTACACCAGTTTTACGAGCTTGTGTGAGCAATTCCGTGTCACTTGATGTAATATACCAGCTTTACGAGCTAAAAATGTAGGTAGACGAGAAATTAAAAAGTGTTGCATATTTTTTATCAAAAATCCACTCGATTGTACGTATTGATTTTTTGACAAATTTAAGAACTTCAATAAGTGATTCTCACAATCAAATGTGCGGCAAAAATTCTGCAAGCATAAGCTTCAATTCTCCGAGTGGCATCAGCTGCTTGAAGGTTGAAGTAAACTGAATAACGTCCAGATAGCCTAAGGAAAGAATTGCAAATGTTAAACTTTGCTCCTTGACTTTGCTTCTAACGGTTTATATTACGTGTTCTCAGGTGAAATTCTTGCTGCTGGCGACCGCCACTACAGTGCTGGTCCAACCAACTTCCTTCCAGCAGCTAATGCTGCCGTACGGGGCAAATGTCGCTGGTGGCAGCTTCGTGAATTTTCAATTTCAATTTTAAAATGAGTTAATTTGAGTGTGTAGTAGTTATTTTTCAATGCTGTTGTTTGATTTGTCACATAGTTCTTTAATTTTTTGTACACTTTTCTAGACATTCGCCCTTGGTGGAATAGAGCTTTATATGTACGTTTGAAACTTCTTTGCATTGATCACGATGTCTTCAGTAATCCATGGCTGTTGTTTATTTTTCGGGGTAATTGTACGAGTGATGGTCGGACAACGTTAATTATTATTTGTTGTCGTTATAATTCCAGTTAAGTTTAGTATTGCTTCATTAATGCTTGTCGCATTATTTCTCTGTTGATAGACGATCAATGTTGGCGTAATATTTCTTCCAGTTGACATGAAATCTTTTACGTGCTTTATTTAAGATGGTATTGAAAATGCCTCATCAGGTTGTAGGCTTAACGTATTGCAAAAAGAAGCAGAACTGGTAAAGGCTCTGAATTTTACTGCGTATGATAAAAAAGCGTCAAATCATGTAACTAGAATACTGTGGTGTACTCTGTTGCCTGTAAGTGATTTGGATAGAAATATGAGAACAGGCCCCTTGGCTCGTTTATGTTGCCATATTTTACCCCATTTTATTTGCTCGGTATTGAACCTTGAGCCTCGTGTATTGATATTTCTGTCTTAGAACACTATTAATATTTTTTTCCGTAGAACTGGAGACGCAACAAGCCAGGAAAGGTAATAAGTTTTCCCACGTACAAAATAAACTTGAAGGCATCAGAGACTCCTCGCTTTTCATTGACCTCCAAAGCGTGAGGTGCTGCCCAGTCTCAATTGCGACGAGAATCGCTGATAAGATATCAAGGGTCTACACAGCTTTTGAAAGTTTCTTTTTTATTCTCGAATGACTCAAAAAATTATTTAGAAGATTCGAGTCAATCGAAAGCAATGATGTCGTAGAACTAGCGCTTAAACCAATATAATAATTTTATCCATGTGTTGGGACTCATGCTATAAGCTGAATTAACGTTTAATTTCGAACATTTCCTTGTCAAGTGACAGTGTACATATCTCTTGTGGTAAACTTCGACTCACAACACTCGCCACTGTTCCCAGGCCTCTGATAACCCTGTGCTCTGCACAGCACCTGCATTTTCTAATGCCTGCGTAGCTCTCAGTTCTGGAGACTGCGCAGCGGTGCTGGTTGTGCTCTTCTCATAATGCTCCGAAGGTTACTTCTCGTCGCCCTTATGGGCATTTTGAAGGTAGGAGCTCAACCGTAAAGGATTGTTGATACAGGGAACAAATGTCAATATAAATTTATTGGAAATAGGAGTATCTCATGAACATTAACTCAAGTTATTGCTAGGAGTGCTTCCACGTATATTACTTGCGCAAATTATAAGCATTTGACTACAAACAAACACTAATCCTGTTCCATACCATCAGCTGCATTCTGCAGCTTTCCGAACACCAGTTGTTGTTGTTTATGGGTAGAATTCGAATGCGGGGACCATTTATACGACTGTGAAAATTATTGAAATCAATCCAGCCTTTCAGCGAGTTGTACAGCTTTGGTTTAATATTTTGTTAAAAATAATAAATATCCTTCATGCTTTTGGAGGTTTTATAAAAAATGATCAAGTTCTGTTCGTTTTTTACTAGTTTGATAATACTAGGAATGTAAAGACATATCAAGTGACATTCATTCATTCAACTACATGCTCTCCATTGTTAGTAAAAACTTCTGGCCACCTGCTAACAAATTTTTTACTGCCTCATTCATAGAAATCTATGGTTTTTGAATCAAAAGAGACCTTCAATTCATTTTCAATGTCGTTTTTGTCTTTCAAAGTTTTTCCCCTTAAATGTTTGTCGAGTCTCCTAAAGAGATGAAAGTCTGAAGGAGCAACATCTGGAGTATAGTGCATTTGCATCAATGTTTCCCATTTCAGCGTTTCAATTGTGTCCAAAGTCATTCGTGCTGTATGCGAACACGCATTGTCGTGCTGAATGATGACGCCCTTTCGATTGACCAAAGCTGAAAACTTCTTTTTTAAAGTGATATTTAGTCTTCTCAACTATTGACAGTACAGTTCTGCTGTGATTATTTGGTTGTTTTCAAGAAGCTCGTAGTGAATAATTAATCTCATTTGCCCCCAAACCAACAACACAATTTTTCCGGATGGAGTTCATGTTTCGGTTGCTATTACGGTTTTGCTTGTCGATCTAGCCATTGACTTGACGTTTAACATTGCTTTACGTATCCAGTTTTCATCTCCGGTAACAACTTTATCAAGAAAAAGTTCTTGCAGTTGCCAGGAATGCGAAGATGCACAGAAATTATGCGCTGCTGACGATTAACAGCGGAGAGATCAAATACTCGTATTAAGGGACCTACTTCCCAAGTTTGGGCTTCTTTCCCAGCTTCTTTAAGTGACGTTGAATTGTCATCGCCCGCACATGAAGTTCAGAGCTCAATTGCCTAATGGATACTGCAGCATTAGCTTCTAGGGTTGCCTCCAATAAAGCTGCATCAAACTCAAACTCAACCGGACGACTTTCTTGAGGGCTATCTTCAAGGTTGCAATCACCATTTCGAAACTTTTCGAATCCCCTTCTGCATGTTCGTTCAGTTACTGCTTCTGGACCATACACTTTTTGAATATTTTTAGCAGCTGTTGACGCCTTACATTCTTTGTGAAACTGAAACAGTATCATGTGTCTTTTGTGTTCTGTTGACGGCTCCATTTTAAGTGAAGGGTTGAAGATAAAAAGGGCTAAATTTCTAAATGAATTAAACTGCAACGTGTATGAAAGACCGCATTAGAGTGATTTTCTCGCAGAATAGATCACAACATTATACCCTCCTCTGTAATACAAGCTCAAACTTGTTACAACATGAAAACCGACAGGACTTATGATCCGACCTGATATTTTGTTCTTTAGATCGCTTGCAGATATAATTGACAAATTTGTCATATGATTTTACTCAATGAAGCCAAAATTTTTGTAATCCACGTGGAGCAACTGATTTTTAGTTATGCGGACACAATAGGGATAGGAAAAGCTGAATTATGAATCATCCCAACTTCAATCAGGAATGTCTTGATTTAAATTTTTCGAAGGCAATCAGTGTCTCAGCCAAGAATAGCTACATAAAGCTTGAAAAATTATTATTATCATTATCTGGCAACCAACCAATACCGTTTCGTTATCGCACTGCATGTAACAAGTGTCAACTCACGTGACTGGAATACTGTGGTGTACTCTGTTGCCTGTAAGGCATTTTCCTCCAAGCAATAAAAGGGAGAAGTGATTTGAAATATTTGTACGTGATTGCAAAATCACGTTACTTTCAGAGCACATAGAAGAACACGGCAGTACCACGCCGCTTCAAATCATTTCATGTTTCTCACATTTTACGCCCGCCATGTTGTCATAAGGGCGTTGCTGTGCAGTATACTGACATGCGGTGTGTTGTAATACGAATATACTGACTTTTGTCGTGTTGCAATACGAGAATACTGACATATACTGTGTTGCAATACGAGTATACTGACATATGCGGGTTTTAATACGAGTAGGCTGTATAGTATACTGTACAGTATACAGTATGCAGAATTAAGGGTGTACTGTGGGCTATTCTCCGACTTGGAGCTCTCTGTTCACGTGTTCACTAATTGCCCCCATGCCCAGACTCGTCCCTCTCAGTCGTTAAGCCTGTACGAGTACTACGCTCCGGAGGGCGAGCTGTCCTCAGGGCTGGTCGCGGAGGGCGACACCTTCACTCTCAATGGAAAAGACTTGACCATTTTCTCGGGGTCTTTTCACTACTTCCGAGTTCACCCCGACTATTGGAGGGAAACCCTTCAGAAGATGAGAGCAGCAGGACTTAATGCCGTCCAGACGTGAGTTTTCCTAGCAATTCAGCCGAAACTTTCAAACTTCAGTTCTTCAGGTGTTACTGGTTTTATTCAGTTATGTTCACAGGTCTCCTCAAGAGTACTTGAATTTTATTCTACGCTGTACGAAAACAAAAGATTGCTGTACGCACACCACAATTCCACAATTAAGATCGGTATAGATTGAGGAATATTTCTCAATGAAGTTCATCACGGGAACAGAAGGCGGTTGTTTGCACAATAGTTCAAATTAAAGGTATTTGAGAATCTGAATAAATACTTAACAATTATTTAGCATCAGTTCGTCATCAAAATATGGGGGTGAAAAATTGTATCTTTGCGTCCGTCCTCAACACGTAGAAATCATTTTTTATTTACGTTTTAAATAATCGATGAGGATACAATCCTCAAAAACAAATAATTTACAAGGTATTAGAGTTATGTTTATCCGTATGCAGAAAACTTAGAAACCAGCTGTTGTCAAAAACTATTTATTTTCTCTCAATTCTAGCCTCAGAATTACTCCTTTATTAATTTCTACTATTCACATTCGTATGAGATTTCATCCATTACGATAGGATGTAAGCAGCATTCTTTTCAGAGAGCTGCAGACAGGTTCCACCAAGATAATTCAGTGGCCTTAGGTCTACACGTTCATAAAATCCTTTTGGGGAGTCGCTGGTGAAAAGTATTCAAAAACCATAAAATTTTCAGGTATATCATCTACTTATATTTTTTCCATGGTGTTGATATTGCAATCGAGCTACATTTCCCTACTATAGTACGCATTAAGCGCTCTGAGCTTTGAGTGTTCACGCTTTGATGTTGCAGCTACGTGCCATGGAACCTCCACGAGCCGCGCCAGGGCGTCTTCGACTTCGGGTCTCTGGGCGAGGACATGTCTCTCTTCCTCGACTTGAGGGCCTTTGCGCAGATGGTGCAGGAGGAAGACCTTTTCCTCATCCTGAGGCCAGGGCCATACATCTGTTCCGAGTGGGACTTTGGTGGACTGCCCAGGTGACCAAGAAGATTCATCGCAACAGGAATTTGATCTAAATTGGTTAAACTATGAAAAACCCGTATGGATTTTTACATGAGTATGCAAAAGATAAGTTAAAGCTACACTGCAAGTGCGCAAGAGCGCTCTGGTAATATGACCATGCTGTATTCTAAAACGTTATCCAAGTTTGAATATGCATTTTTAAAAAAATAGTACGCATTTTCTCTCCTAGCAATGAAAGGGTAAAATGATTTGAAGTTGTACCTGAGAGTAAGGGCATGGTAGATGTCGACCACTTCGCCGATAGGGTGCCAGTTTGAGAGCACACTAGGGAAAATTAGAGTGAAAGAATTTAAGTTCAAGCAGCATTCAATATTATTATTGCAGCTGGCTGCTACGGGACCCGACGATGCACGTACGCACATACTACGACAACTTTCGCCTGGCAACCATGGCCTTCTTCGGAGCCCTGCTGCCTCAGATGGCAGACCTCGAGTTCATTGAAGGAGGGCCCATCATTTCCGTGCAGGTGGGCCTATCATTTCCTGTAGCCGAGGTGCATCATTTGCATGCTAGTGGAGGCCAATTCCTTGCGTCCAGATGAGGCTTCTCATTTCCGTGCAATTGAAATTAAACTATTCTTGAGTTATTGAATGTTCATTCATTACATGGAGAAATAAAGACTCCGCTTTAGTTTGAAGTGAATGAATTAGAATGCGTTTTTAAAACTCCTTCAGCATTGGAAATATTTTCGTTTAAATTTCTGTACGGCATGTGCGCAAAAGGGACAAATTAGCCTTGTTACAATTTTGGAACTTTATTTTCTAATAAAAACCACCAAGCACGACTATTTGTGATCAAAAATTGAGCGTTTCGAAAAGATCCAAGGAAGTCGTGGTTTTTGAAAGTAGTTTTAGCTTTTGTAGGACCAAAACCTTACTATCTCAAATCAGAGAGTATAAACACTCGACAAAAAACATTTAGGAAATATCAGGAATTCGATGCTATCTCGAATTAGTTCATTAAATTAGTGAGGTCTGGTCTCGTAAATCATTGGGGTTACTGCAGTAATCTCTCCTAAATGAACTTCCACGTCTCATTGTTTATTTTGAATTATGTTCTACTCGCCCATCTCTTCCTCAATACTCTAAAAATACTATAACATATAACGCGCTAAACTTTTGTGTTTGAAATACTAGGCGGCACGCAACTTAAAAGCAAATGATTGATTCATTGCGAGGTGGTTGATTGAAAACCTTATGCGAAAGGTAGCTACTTTCTAACCGTGCGCATCTAAAAATCAAAAATTTAATTTAAGCAATTCTCAATTCTCTGAAGTCAAGGAAGTGGTCTCCATTCTAATCAAATACTTAGACTCAGTAATGACACAATTTCAAAGTTAATTGATAAAATTACAAAATGAAATATGTAAGTGACATTAAAATATTCTTTGAGACACCAACGAAAAATGAATCAGACCATAAGCAAATTCTCGAAAACCAGAACAAAAAAATAAATTGCCTAGTCTCCTGTCTAGATTGCTTAGAGAAAAAGGATGAGCGTAAAGTAATAGAAAACAAGAAGTGCACTGTGCAGCCTTGTTCTCTCTGGGGAACTACCACATTGACATGCAGACAGAGACTGTAAAGAAACAGTCCGCAAACTCTTCAAGGACAAAATCAACATCGACCTCAGTGGTTTTGACATCACGTCAGCTAACAGAATGGAGAGAAAACCTGCAACTGGAAACGAAGATCGAAGAAATATTGCTTTCGAACTAAAGCATTATAAAAAGAAAAGCGAGATTTTGACCGCCTGCCACCGTGTGAGAAAACCAAAGTTCTACATAAATGAGCATCTCATACCTTCACGAGCTAACATTATGTACAGTAAATTTTGAGAATGGTCAGAAGAAAATTCCCGGAGAAAATTGGAATCCCGAAAAGTATGGACGGACACATCAGTGTCTTCGCTTCTATCCCTGGAAAACTGGATTCAAGACGTCATCAGATCAACACGCTTGATAAGCTCGACCAATATCTGATGCAACAATTGGACGTGTCATACAAACAGGTTTTGGGTGATTAGACTTCTACTGACTGGTAGCCAAATTTCATATCACTTATACTACCACAAAAATGATCCAAAAATGGCAGAATCGCCCCTCCGTATTTCCCAAGACAAATGCGTCAGACATCCCTTTGATTTCCACCTTGCTCACTCTCCCACCTTAATTTTATATAATTTTCCCTGTCAGGTTACAATTTGCATGTAACCTTCGTTCTTAACCTCCAAAAATCAATTTCGGCCTTTATAAGATTAGATATGTCACTGTCACCTCAATTAGATTTCATGCCATTTTCATCACATGGAACTGTCACTGATTAGATATGCCACTGTCACCAAAATTTGATAACTTTATACCATAATTTCATGATCAATAATATTATACTATTTCATCTTTGGTTACATTAATACGGATACTACCTGACGTATGTGAACTTATCCCTTATCAGATATCCTCTTGAATTTCACCTTATTGTCCCTTATCATATATCCCACAATGTAATCCATTATAAGATGTCCCTTTGATTTCCACCTGGTTCACTTTCTCATCTTATTTTAAAATTATTTTACCTGTCGGGTTATTATGTACATGTAACCTTTGTTACTAACCCCCAAAAATTAATTTAGACCTGTATATGATTAGATATATCACTGTCACCTCAATTAGATATCATGCCACTTTCATAACATGTAACTGTCACTGATTAGATATGTCACTGCAGCCTACACTATAATTTCCTGATCGAAAATTTTATACTATTCCATCTTTAGTTACATTTATGCTGATACTACCTCACGTTTGTGAACTTTGCAACAATGCCTTCAGTAATTTGCTTAAGAACAATTTATGAACTCCAATATTGTCGCTCATGGACTGAGTGTGTGTACTCATTACGAAATCACGCTAGATTTTTTCTTTTCTCTCTTACCTCTTAAGCTAGCGTTAGGTAGGAATATCTTTATTTTCATCTTGACTTTATATTTCATTTTTACGGCTTATCAATTTTAAATGACTGATCATGCTGATGTATTTGATGAAATTGACCCAGATCTCAATCATTTGAACCTAAACAAAACTAGAAACTGAGAATATACTTATGAATCAAAATTTAATGAAACTATGCGAACAACTCGCAATGATTTTTCGCTGCTGTGTTGGAACTGTTGGTCATTCTATCCAAAATTGGAAGAGATACAATGTACTATAACTGAACTGATGTATAACTTTGACGTGATTAGCTTCACCGAAAGCTGGCTAGATGACTCAACTAAAAACGTGATTCGAACGGAAAATTATCATAGCCATCACTCACCACGCAATAATAAGCGAGACTGAGGGATCAGTACGTACAATTCTAAGCACTTAGACTCGAGACTCATAGCAAGTGCAACTTTGCCAATTTCTCAACCTTACGAAATTTTTCCAGTGAAATTAATTTCTCCGCATTAAAAAGACGAAGAAAATTGCTTTTCATGTTTACTAAAACACTTGGTACACAATTTTATGTCACTGTCAATTTGTAAAAAACAACGTTTCGATGTACGAACATTGTCTGCAGGCTGAAAAATACAGAGTGAATTTTATTCACAATAATAAAAAATATCATCTTTTTTGGATCGTCTGATTCTGTCATGCATTCGATTAACATTTTTATTATTGCGACTGTAAAAATTTACTCTGTATTTTTCAGCCTGAATATTATGTTCGTACATCGAAACGTTGCTTTTTATAAATAGACACTGGCATCAAATTGTGTTGCTAGTGTTTTAGTAAATACGATAAGCAATTTTCTTCGTCTTTTAACGCGTGATAAACTGAAAAAAACAAGTGCAACCATAAATCAGGTTCATATAGAGTTACTTGGAACAGTGTATAGGCCTCCAACAGCTTGTCCTTTTTCTTTCCTGAATGAGCGCAATCGTATTATGTCGCAGTTTAACAGGTCTTTATAGAATGACATAATAATCTGTGCATGGTGACTTCAATTATGTCTGCTGAAACAAGAAAGCTGTGAACTAATCTCAAATTTCCTAAATGTTCTTCAATTTAAATCTTGCCTTCCGATTATCACAAAGCCTACACGGATATCCTCAGAATCTGCTAAACTGCTCGAAAATATATTTATGACAGATCCAACTGATTTTCTTACTCGAATAATTACTTTTGACTTATCAAATCATTTTCCAGTTTTTCTAATTAAGAAAAATGTCTATGTTACTTGCACCTAGCCGCAAGCTGAAACTTACTCACATCGTAAAGTAAACGAATCAAATTTGGGAGAAATGTTCACCGTTCTAGAAAACTAATGTCAACATTTCACATCTCACAACAAAACAATAATGCAACACACATTGATGAAGCAACATTAAACTTGACTGAAATGATAACGACCGCATGCAACCAGTATTGGCCAATTGTAACTCGCACAATTACGCCGAAAAATTGGCAAAAGCCTTGGATTACTGAAGACATCTTGATAAATATGAAGAAACGTCAAGCGTGCCTAGCCCTCCCTTGCAAAGGGCGAATATCTAGAGAAATGTATAACAAATTCAGGAACTGTGAGACAAACCAGATAAGAACATCAAAGAAAACTACTTTACACTCAAATTTACCCAATTTAAAACTGATATCCGAAAAACTTGGCGCCTGCTTAATTCTTGCTATAAATAGAATAATGTCGATAAGAAAACGATTGAGTATATTGTTCAAGATAATGTAAAATACCATGAAAAGAAAGATATTGCTAATCTTTTCAGCAATTTCTTTGTAAGCGTAGGGAAAAAATGGCTGATAGTATTCCAAGTGAGCCTACTGATCACTCGGAATACATGGATGTTCGTGAACACAACTCTTTTTTCTTTACCCCTTCCAGCGCTTCTGGTGCAATTGCGTGCATAAACAACCTGAAAAATAAACCTAGTGGATTACAAACGTTTTCGACTAAAGTACTTAAAGCTGATATTGTAGCCCCGCTCCAAGGAAGTTGGATATCCAACTTCCTTGCCCCGCTCATATCCAATATTATTAACCAGTCTCTCTTCCTAGGCCCTTTCCCGAACTCCCTCAAAGTTTCATAGATTAACCCGTATTTTTAAATGTGGTGAAAAAACCTGCCTAAACAATTATGGACCTTTTTCTTTGCTACCAATCATTGGCAAAGTATTCGAGAGAATTGTGCATAAAAAAGTGAATTCATATTTTGAACAAAAATCATTTCACTATGATAAAAAATTTGGTTTTCGCTCTGAAAAATCAACCACACAGGTTATTTTGAATCATTCACAAAACCTTGATTCTGATATGGATGAAGGAAAGCATGTTATCTCTGTATTTCCTGACATTCGAAAAGCATTCAATTTAAAGGTAGTTAACGTTTTGTTCGGTTCCAGCTATGTTGAAAATGTTACGGCAAGCATTGTATAACAATCCATTTCATGTCTTTGACTCCGGTGAACTTTTTTGTGTCAGAACTATTAGCGTAAGTAAGAAATATCGTAATTTTTTGTTATAGTGAAGATTATATTATTTTCGAGCTCATCACTTGGTATACTAGTTGATGCGTTAGTGTGAAAAATTGTCCCAAATCCCGACTGTCGACCTCATAGTTCTAGACGCAAAATAAATCAAATCTGCCCATTTTACTTTTAACATCAATCCCTCATGCTCGTCTCACTAGTTCCTATATGTTCGTATGGTCATATTTCAATATAAGTATTCACTAATGAGAGGGTTTTCAGCAATGCGTCACATGAATTATGTTTTCTAATTTACTTGTATTTAAATGCATTACCAAAATCCGACTATCGCAACGAAGAGGAACGCATTTTTTTCGTGCTTTCTCCGAATCAAGTTTCGACATATAACATGGATACTACGATAACCATGTATGAATAGCAATTAAGGATCCGAATCATTTGTTTAACAATTAACATGGGTATTACGATAACCCTGCATGAATAGCAATTAAGGATATCTAAGTTTAGGTGTTTGAATGGGATTTTCGCTTTTATTTCAATATAACGTACAAACGAAGCATTTTTCAACTAAGCGTTGCGAAGATTGTGTTCTCTTAGTTACTTATATTTGAATGCACTGTCAAAATCAGATTACGCAGCGAAGGGAACTCATTTTCGTTGTGCTTTTCTGTCAATCATTTTTTTGTTTCTACATTTTACATGAGTATTACGATACTAATGTGTAATTATCAATTAAGGATTTTAATGTTAAGGTATTCTAAAAACCAGTGTTTCAATATTTCATGTTTGAACTTTATTGGAAATAAACTGTTTCCTTTTTTTCTTTTCTTTCTTTTCTAATTTCGGAGAGTGTAAATAACGAACTCCATAAGGTTTCATTGTGGCTTAAAGCTAATGAAATTAAGCCTTAATATCGATTAAACCAAATATATTACATTCTCACACAAGACAAATATATCTGTTCCCCGCATTGAAATTGGCGAAGGTGAAATCGAAAAAACCAACTCATTTAAGTTCCTGGGTATCATGACACTGGTCTGCGTCAAAAATGTTCCTGAGGGTTTTATAGGTGGTTCTGAATAAAATTTGTCTCCTAAATTCAAATCATAACATTCAAATTTCTCAATCAGGTCTAGTTTTTAAGATACAGATGGAGCTCCATAGATGGCGTTAGAGAGCTGAGTCTCGCTGACCGCGTGCGCGAGGGGTTGTGTGTTGCTTGCTCACTCTCCAACTAAGTGTTGTTACTTAATCCATGCCTTTTCTCATCTATGAACAGTGTTTAAAGTATATTTCTAAAGCTTTATTTATCGTTGTAAGTTTTTTTGTAGGGAAATACATTAGCAAAACTCCTTCTATTTCATAAAAATGAATAGAAAGTAAAAACAGTCCTGATAGATTTTATTATGTGTGTGTGGTAAGGTAACTTTTAGTGACCAGCAATGCACTATAACGCCGTTAGTAAAGGTCCCTTACAATGCATATTTTGGAATCAAGATCGGTGATCAAGACAAAAGCTTTGCTCCACATATGTGCTGCAAAGCCTATGTCATAACCTAAGGCGCTGAAGTGAGGGCAAAACGAACTGCTTGTCATTTGGTGTACCTATGGTGTGGAGAGAAGGCAAGGACCAGATTACAGACTGCTATTTTTGCATGACCAATCTCAAAGGTGAGATAATTACTTCAAGAATATAGTCCTTGACAAATCTAGAAATGTTTACAAAAATCTTTTGGTAGTCTATTAAAATTGTAATTGTGTATAAAAATAGTGGATTATTCTGGGAGAAAAATATGTGTTGAAATTGTCTCTAAAAATTGATTGTATTTGAAAATTGTAAATTTTCCTGGTATGAAAATTGTGTTTAAAATGTGGAAACGAGGGTCGAGTAAATTAAAAGTATGGAAATTAAGAATGCGAAACTCTTTTTCAGATGTCAATAAGAAGAACAAGCACACTGTAGTCTATCCTGATGTTCCTTCTGCCATTAAACCACAACCACATGGTCCAGGAGTTCCAGTTCCTTCTCTACCTGAAAATACTGGGCTACGAGACAATATGAAAGATATAGAAGGACAAGCATTTTCACACCAATATGGAAGCCAGTGAACAAGATGCATGGCAAGCGCTTAGTAAAGTAATCAACGGTTTTCTGGGAAATGAAAGAAGCGCAGAATATATCTCACATGTAAATGAGCACAGGAAAAGTTTTGAAAAAGTGGGTGCTCGCACGTCGATAAAAATGCATTTTCTCCAGTCACATCTTGACTATTTTCCGGCAAACTGTGGAGATTATGGCAAGGAACAACGAGAAAGATTTTGCCAAGACATAGAGACGATGAAGACAAGATTTCAAGGGCGCTGGGACATGAACATGTTAGCTGACAATTGCTGGTGTCTTAAACGCGACGAACTAACATCGCTTCACAAGCGGAAGTCATCAAAGATTTCGTTTCTTTGAAAATTATTTATTTGCAGTCATGTGTAGGCTTATAAGTAGTCTGTAAGTTTAAAATTAATTAAAGGAAAGTCTAATTGAGTTTTTTTTTCTAGTTTACAAGCAATTCTAATTTCTTAAATATCTTTGATATAAATACAGATTTTTAAACTGCCCTTTTCTAAAAAAAGTAGTGCGCTGTCTCTCAAAAAACAGACCTGATTGAGAAAAATGAATGTCATATTTCAATTTAGGAGAACAATTTCGTTAGGAATCACTTAAGAAAACTCCAGGAACAGATTTTTTTTCAAACGCAGGCCTGTGTAATAGATAAACATCTGACCTTCAAAGAGCACACCGGTCATATTAGTACTAAGTATCAAATTCCGTCGGAATCCTCCATAAAGGAAAAAATTTCCAGCCTGAAGAAGCTTTGCAAATACTTTACTGAACGCTCATTCCCCATGCTTACGTTACAGAATAGAAGCATGACTCGGAACTGGTAAACATAAAACTTCTATACTTTTTACACTATAAAAAAAAGCCATCAAAACGAGAAAGAAACTAGACTAGAACGGTCACACAAATGATTCTTTCAAAAGTTTACAAATACTTGAACTTACAGATCTCTACAAACTCTCCATTTGTAATTTCGTGAATAATACATTGACCAATGATGGCGACAATAACCTCAAACAATTATTAACTGCGCAAACTGGTCACCACGGCCATTTAACCCGTAATAGAAGTAACTTCATGCTTCCTTAATATTCAAAAGCTCGGACACAGCACAGTCTCTTCTTCGTTGGGACTAAAACTTGGAACTTAATCCCTACGGAGATCCATGAAAGCATTTCTTACGAAGTATTCAAAATGAATCTTGAATTCATTTCCTATCAGAATATTGGTCATGTAAGATAACTAAGTCAAATTTTGTCTCATACATGACTGGTCCTGATAGGGTTATTTGCCATGGTTAATGTCGTTGATCTTCAGTCTGTTCTTAAATCGTTTCTCGAATTTACCATTTTAAAATGAAGCATCGTAAAATGACTCATCGAATATCGAGTTAACTAATTCATTGATCAGTCTATTGCATAACTAGGTTAAGTGAATTAGGCTAAACATTATTTTTCTCCTTAGAATAACGATGATGGTAGGATACCCTAGAAGTTGCTGAACTTATTCGGAGTCACAGGTAGCTATACTCAAATTTGGCGATTGTACTAAACTTAAAAAACAATCTACTTCTGTCTCGCTTGTGGTAAATAAATTGTTTAAATTGTTTAAACATAACTTATCTAACGCTTCTCTGAATCCTCAGTGGGATTTAGTTGTGTCTAAACTTTTGGTGGGAGTTGTTTTCAGTAAAATTGCTGAATTTTAAGTTGAGAAAAAATTGTTCGACCATGACCATATTAGTGATACATTTGTTATTTAAAGCAAATTCTTTGAAATTGTTATAAAGAGTTTTGCTTTTTGAGAAAGAAACACACATTCTATTGAATTACGGCTTTCATACGTTCCACATTCCACATTCCATGTCGCCTGTTCTACAACATGGAGCCAAATGCGTTGGATTTTAATGGGAGTATTTTGTGAAGAGGGAAATACACATGAACTAATCATGATTTTTTAATAAGTTTTTGTAACAAACCAAAGTTTTTCTGAGTTAATAACAAGTTGGTGTTAGAGTGGGAAGAAAGCAGAACCTAACATGCTTCGAACGTTCGGATCGATTTTTAAAGACACTTCTGACACAATTAAAAATTCTTCAGGTACACAATGCTAAGTAAAATGACGTTTGGCAACATCCATTTACTTTACATAAGTGGAATTTTTTATCGTGAAATCTAACTTACTTTTGCCACAGCATAGTTAGCGAGATGTGAGGCGGAGTTATTATGGAGAAGAACTAACATTTCTGTACGAAGTGCAGATTGAGAACGAGTATGGCCACTTCGGGTACGATGACGAGCCTCGTGATCAACTATACTTAACTTTCCTGCGCGACCTGCTAGTCAACGGCGGGCTGGGAAGCTCTCTCCTCTTCACCTCCGACTCGGTGGCCAGCCGGCTCGACCTGGGGTCCATACGTGGTGGTATGTGTGTTCTACTCGATGGCCAGCCGGCTCGACCTGGGGTCTTTACGTGGTGGTGTGTGTGCTACTCGGTGGCCAGCAGGCTCGACCTGGGGTCTTTACGTGGTGGTGTGTGTGCTACTCGGTGGCCGGCAGGCTCGACCTGGGGTCTTTACGTGGTGGTGTGTGTGCTACTCGGTGGC
>JACJUY010002721.1:67994-81993 GCA_014220935.1 Platorchestia sp. MABIK
GCACCTCAGTCGGAGCTGATCATCCGGGAGCACGTCAGGTGAGTGTAGCCGGCACCTCAGTCGGAGCTGATCATCCGGGAGCACGTCAGCTGAGTGTAGCCGGTACCTCAGTCGAAGCTGATCATCCGGGAGCACGTCAGGTGAGTGTAGCCGGCACCTCAGTCGGAGCTGATCATCCGGGAGCACGTCAGGTGAGTGTAGCCGGCACCTCAGTCGGAGCTGATCATCCGGGAGCACGTCAGGTGAGTGCAGCCGGCACCTCAGTCGGAGCTGATCATCCGGGAGCACGTCAGGTGAGTTTAGCCTATTCATTTTTTGTTCAATTTTACTTGTGCTCAAAATAAACTTTTTTGATACCATGGCTGTTCATGTACATAGAATTTCTACATTGTATTAGTCTGTTTCAATTTTTACATTCACTGTAGTTTTTCGTATTTTTTTTTAAACTTGCAATATCAGTGAACTAGAACTGACCCATCAGTCATGCATTGCATTAGGTAGAATCTTTGCTCTTGCTATCCATTAAATTTCATTAATGTACCTGTGGGTTATTCTTAAAAAATAACATTAAACAATTTGTTTTTTGCGTAAATATAAAATGGTATTCCTTAGGATGTACTTAGAGTCAAATTTTGTGTGGAAGCAAGAAGCCTCTGTACATTAAGCTCCACTGGGCAGGGACATGGCGCAGGTGGTGGTGGACGACCAGCTGCTCACGCTGCCCTACGAGGCTGAGGGCGACACCGCTGCCTTCGGCTTCTGGGACGGCAGGCGAGTTGTGATGATATTTTGTGTTCACTCGAGCTGAGTGGAGCCGAGAAAACCATCCCTACCTGAAACTTGGGAATTTGGGTTAGTGAGCCTTGGTTGTGTTGACATTTTGGCTTCACTCGAGCCGAGTGGAGCCGAGGAAAATATCCCTACCTGAAACTTGGGAATTTGGGTTAGTGAGTTATTTCTTCTCCCCAGTGACGTGACTTATGTCATTACTGTTTTTTCAATGAGGATTCACGGTTTCAGTGAATTCACCAGGATGTATTTTTTCGTTTTATTTAAAAAGTTCTAGCCAGCGCATTCAATTTTGTATTGATTTCATATCCCGACATATGCAGCATCAATTCAATTATGAAATTTTCAATTTCAAAATTTAGTTGCATCAGTCTTTCGAAATTTTGTAGAAAGGCGGTCATAAGATATGAACAAAAACTTGGGGAGAAGTTCTCTCGTAATGATATATTTTCAAGGGAGATTCTATGGACATAATTAAAATCAAGTAACATTCAACAGTTAACTTGAAGTCAGAGCTTAGCCATAATATTTTTTTCTCATGTACCAAAAGTAAACACTAGACTACACTATTATAATTGAACCCGCAACGAACGGAGAAAGAATTATTTTCGATTCAATTTCGCAGGGACAAGAACCTAACTCTGCCCGGGACTGGGGCTTTGAGTCGCGTGCAAATCTTCGTAGAGAATCTGGGTCGCGTGAACTTCGGAGCGGCGCACAACTTCGTGTCGAAGAAAGGGCTGTGGGAAGGCGACGTGCTCATCGACAGGCATCGGGTCGTCAACTGGACCGTCACGCCTCTCGAGTTCAGGAGCAATTTTGTGAACGGGTCAGTTGTCGACGTACGCACGTGGGATTTAAATACAGAGTGTTCGGGATACATTTGACAGAGTAACATTTGATTGTTTATCCAGATTTTTTAAATTTACTCACACCAACTACGCTTAGATTAGAGTTTTACCCTCCTTCATTCATATACACGATGACAGCAAGAAAGGGTGACTGGGAGCCCCCTAAATCGCGGAAGAGAATAACTTGTACATGATGATTCGTGCCGGCCATCAAAATACGGGGATTATGGTCGCTGCTCAATGATCCCTGAACACTGTACAAGCAATCCGGGATGAATTAGAGAATTGCAATGGAGGCTACGAGGCTACGAGGAGACTAAATACCCCCAAACTCTCATGGTTCTGGGATGCGGATCCTTAGAGAGTGATGTGGTGCACACAAATCCCGATGTTTGGCCTCCAAACTCTTCTGAACTTAAGTAAACCCAAAGGATTATTGTGTATGGGGCGCTGTTGAGAAAGATACCAATCACTGTGCCAGTATTACAAAAGACTAGCTAATCGATAGAATTCAAGTGGATTTCGAGGGTCTTCCAAGGGAAAGTGCAAAATCAGCTGCTCCAGGTTCCGGGCACGGGTTGAGGCTGCAATGCACGCTATTGACGGTTATTTTGAGTAACACTCTTCGACAATAGTCTAATTTTTTTGGCTGTTGAATTTCTTTGAAAACAATTAAATTTAATAGATACCAAGCCCTTTTTCTTTTTCCTGATAAAACTGTCAAATTTATCCCGAACACCCTGTATTTCTTATTTACTCGCTTAAGAGCATGTGCAGGAACTTTGCAGGATAATGAAATGCGGTGAGACGCAGCCAAGACGACCAATTTCTTTAAAATAAGCATTGGTTATAATGTGAATAGCAACGTGACAGTGAAGACCAACCCTGGGACAACTTGAAATTTTTTTAATGAAAACGCAATTGGCGAATTTTTTAAAGTGTGTAATAACCGAGGGAGTTTTTGTGAAAATTTGTTTTATGACTTATGAACAGTAAAAATTTTGACAAATTCTATTCATTTTTTGAACGAGGACTAAGAAAACAGTGATATGCTTATTTCCACCAATAGCCTGACTGGGTGGGAGGAGTTCACCGAGTCCATGGAGCTGCCATCAGTTTACCGGTCGACGGTGACTCTGACGGCACCACTCCTCGACACATTCCTGGACATGCGCAGCTGGAACAAAGGCGTCGTCTTCGTCAACGGCTTCAACTTGGGGCGATACTGGCATCTGGGGCCCCAGAGAACTTTGTATGTTCCTGGGCCTCTGCTCGTCGAGGGAGAAAATCAGGTGCATTGACCATGAAGGACTTAACCTCCACGAGCTTTGTTTTGTCACGTCGATGCATGTCCTGCATTCTGATGTAGCTTTTTGCGAACATTTTTCCATGCGTTTTAGGAATTAGTTTTAATGAGCTTAAATAAGTTTCCTGACCTCATTGAACTGTCAGAGCTTGTATAACAAACAGCTGGCCATTAGTTTTACAAATTTTCTTACTGTGAAAAACATGAACGCGAACGTTGCCCATGAGCGAGGCTATAACTCCATGTTTGAGATATTCGTTGTCAACCATTTTGTGTGTTGTACGTGTGTACAATAAATTTCATTGTAGACTACCAGATTTGAATAGCAAAAAAAAAATTACACATATACGCTGTGTGAGTGAGTAAGTGTGTACGTGATGATAGTGAACCATTAACGGACGTAATGCTGGAAGGACTTTGGTTGGAAGCTGTGATAAAATGATTTTTTGCGAATGAATTTTTAAGGAGTAATTCAAGCGAAAAAGTTCAAACATCCTAATTTTACTAATAGAAACAATTCCAGCAAAATATAACTGGATTATTTCGCTATTTTAAGTGTATACATCATAGTTCTGCTTTAAAATCAAATCAATCCTCAGCTGAAGTGAAATTAAGCAAAATATGTTTCAAACTTCAAGCTGATCTCCTACACATGTGCTCGCCACTGCCATAACGTATGTAACTGAAGTTCCTAAATGTGTGTTCGAACTTATTGCATTTCCATTTGCTATCCATTGCTGATGTACCATTTTGCCGTAGTGAGAGAGGCAATAGGGAAAACATTGACATGGCTTCACATCCACCAGACTGTCACCTCAAGCGATTGCCTCCAATTCCTTACTCGATAATTCGTGTATGGGGTCATAAAAGCCCCAATTGATTAGCTGTGTCCGAGTTACAAATCTTAAAATCCCTAGAGTGTCTCTCAGTGATATACCTGACAGTGAAGCTCTTTTGAAATCATGTGATGAGGATTATTTACTTGAATATTAAAAACAAATGGCCTGCTGAAGATTTAAAACAAATGTAGAGCTACAAAGTTTGACCATACCCATAGATGCTTTTGACGGTATGAATTGCTAAAAAAATTAATTTCTAAGGGCAATGATTTTAACGATAGACAAACATCCCTCACATTTTTGGCTGGTTCAGGAAGATAGTAGATTTAAAAAGAGTTTTGAATTACTTCACAACTGAGAGACACCACAGTTCTCTCGCTCCCTAAATTGCTTTATCATTCAGATGAGAAACGATTCCGCTCCTGAGCTGCTAAGTTGTGACAAGCCCCTGGTCTGAAAAAAACTCCTCTTAGAACGAAATAGTTCCTTCCTAAAAAGCATTTCATATAAATTAAACTTTTCTTTAAATATCATTTGACTGCCGGTGTGTGTTTCAGATCACAGTGTTCGAGCAGTACGGTGCGGCCGGTGAAGTTCTGTTTGTCGACACCCCCATCCTCAGCTGAGCTTCTTGCTAATGCCCTTTCCTGCACGAGTTTTTTGGTTCGTCTACCTTCATCTTCATGAATTTAAACTTGAAAAAGACTCCAAAAGCCGTTTTCTTACAACCTTTGCGCCTTACAGGGGAAAAAAGTGTTTTTCACAAGGACCATTCTTATATGGAAAAAACAGAAATTTCTAATATTCAGCTTCTGGTATCCGTTGTGCATCGTTTACAACAATGAATATAAGTAACTTGTAAAAACCTCTATATGGACCACAGGTCTCCTCAAATGCCGGGACCAGCCATCCGAAATTACACACTAAGTGCGAGGATTTAGAAGATTTGAGTAGCTTTACTGCGTTTGCTACAGTAGCAGCAGCAATTAAATCGATGAAAGAAGTGAAATGCTTATGTACTCGTAGCACTAAGCTGATCAGCTTCAAATGATAACATTTACCACTTCGTTGGTTACTGTTACTCGGTAGCAAGGAAACGGGGCAGGTCCCAGCGTGGGTTAAATGCAGAAGCTAGTGTAAAGTAGCTATGCTCTTTGAATTAAAGTAACCTCTTTGGGATTCTCTTCATACATGTTATTCAGCTGATTTCCAACACTGTCATATTCACTGTCACTTAAGTATCGCATTTATATCCATCTTGAGGTCATATTTCAAAGTTCTACCGACATTACCTGATGATGACAACAATTTTTTTTAGAAACTGAAAGACTTAAATGATTTGAAAGATCCGTGTAAGGCAAGTACAAAGACTCGCCTGGCCTTTAATTTGTAGCCAGGATTCATCCCTAGGATTTAGAAAAGAAAAAATAATGGAGTATATTAAAGGAAAAATTGGTCCTAATTAATGTACTCTCATTAGCATCAAATTTGAAACAATAACAAGTAATCTTAGCAAAGTCTTCCATCAGTAAGAAAGAAGGAAATAACTTTTGAAGATAATTTTTCTGGTTGAACGCCAAACACAACTTGATCGCCGGAGTGAGAGGAGGTTGCGTGAGATTTTCTAATACTTGAAACATAACAGGAGTCATCGAACTAAAGCACTTACTCCGAAATTGTAAAACAGCTAAACACCTAACCCTTCCCCTAAATTACAACACACAAAAAATGAATGATATTATTTGATGCGCCTCTAAAGTAGCATTAACATCATGCGGGCAGAGCAACAAGCTCAGTGATAGTCGTGCGTCCCACAGCAACAAATCAAACTCAAACTGAAAAAGAGATTAACGTTCAGAATCTCGAGGTTATTTGAATATTGAATATATGTATTTCCGTTTACGCAGTATTGTTACAAGTAAGACTCACAAATGTGTTTAATATCTATCTTATCCAAATAAGTTATGAGGCTTCAAGGGCAACCTATCAGGAGAAGAATAAAATCTAGAGTAAAGCATGGATAACAATTCAATGAACTTATGTTAAAACTTGAAATTGAGCATCGAAGACAGATATGTTAATATCAAAACAAAGAAAGTATAGTCAATGAAACTATAGTCTAGCCAAAACATGAATGAATAAAGACAGTATAGCATGCAATATAGTCTATGACAGTATGGTCTAGTCAATGTAAAAAGAAGTCTAGTCTAGTCAATGTTCGTTTTCATCACCAGTTTTTATTCAGAAAAAAATAACCATAAGCGTCTCGTAGCTTTTTGCCAAAACCCCCCACTGCTCATATCGTTGATTATTTGACACGGAATATATTTTCATGTCTTACATGTAGCAATGCTCGCGCTTGTGAAGAATACATTTTTGAAGTCTTTCAGGAAAGAACAAAAATGGCCTGTTGAGTCTACGGATCATGAATTAAGCACTAAACAGAAGGAATCGTTTATTGACGATATGTAAACTTCTATCACAAAAGAAATTACATCGATGTTCAGAAAAGTGCTCATCTTTAGACAACGATTTTTATCCGTTAATTTTCATGAAGTGGGATTTTCTGCCCTCAATGCAATTAAGTGTAAATGAGATGAACGCATAAATGCGTTCACGAGGAAATGAGAAGTTTCTTGTCAAAATTCGTCCGAACATTGGAGAATTCACCAGGACTTATATTAAGCTCATCTTTCTCATGAACTGAAGGATAACTGAACTTTCGATACTACGAAGTTCATGTAATTATTTAATTCCTTTTTAACAGCACATCTTACCAGAGCGTTTGCAATCCCTTGTAGAATTGCAGGATCGCAAGACCACGAAAAGTTGGAGGAGGGCCTCTCTAAAATCCACTGAAGATCGCAAGGGAAACATTTGCTTGAAGTCATCAAACGAGTGTCACACTTGTGTCCAGGGGGGATGGGCCAGCTCTGGACGGTATATAAAGGGAGCCGACCTGACCGGCTGCATCATCTGTCCCCTGCACTCCACAAGATGCGTTTTCTGCTGAGCAAGTTTTTAAGAAGTAAATTTTGCAATTGTTCAGGTAAGTAGTGTACTTTCTAAGTCAGGGAACAACATCTCTTCAACTAGAACGGTGCTTATTGTATTTTTGGAATTTCACTTCTCCGATTTGTCTCATTTAAAAAGTCATGTCTTAGCATATACTCTCCGAACGATAATTGAACTCACCCAATTCTGCCTATGAACAAAACCGAGCGAAGTAAGAACCATCGATCTCTCTCGATTACGTCGCCATAAGATGCTGAGGGTTCGCCGCCCTTGTCGAAACAAACTTTCATTTGAAGATGACATTAGAGATCAATATGTCATTAAATCGTAATCTATTCTCAGTTACAAATTTCCTATCTCTCACAGTTGGATTTCTTCCTGTTGAAATATTTTTGTGAATTCAGATCGTAAATTCTAAAACAAAATTTCCATCGCTTATCTCGAAAAGACTTGCAGCATAAATTCAATTAATCGCATTCGTGAAGAAATAGTCTGGAGGTTCTTGTAGAATCATTTTGTCCTATTTTGATTCGGTGAACTCTCGAGCTTTAGTTTTCACCAATTTCGCTTCTAACTTGAAATTTGGGTTTGCAAATGCTTGTGCCTTACAAACTTGCAGAAATTTTAGGCTGTAGGTAGAAGAATTTTCATCATGTGATGTCATGCCATTTACTGTATTTACAGCGTTCCTCATGTATACTGCATCCCAGTATCCCACAGCATATATGTTTTGATCCCGACTTTGACAACGACCATACTCATACACTTACGACGTACACTTCGCATCAGTAATATCTTCCTTTCACTCCAATTGCCGTTCCAGATTGCCGTTCTCGTCCTCGCCGCGGTGGCGGTTGCCCACCCTTAGCCTCAGCCAGACCCAATCGTGGACCAGCTTCTGGGCACGGTGACCGGTCTGCTTGGTGGTGTGCTGGGAGGTGGTGGAGGTGGAAGGACACCCAGCCCTACTGTCAACCCCGTGGGCCTGGTGACGTGCCTGCTGCAGACTTTGGGAGTTCAGAACGTCCTGAGCATCATCAGCAGCTTGACTGGAGGAGCCAACGTAGGTGTACAGGCCAATGTCGGCTTGGGAGGCAATAGTGCTGATCTCAATGCTGGAATGGCTGCAGGTATTCAAGCTGGCAGCTCAAATGCGTTCGGCCGGTAGGCTTCAGATAAATTCCTCACCGATCGTTCGGTCGCTCTGCTGTTAGGCAATTATCGCTGGGTCGAAACACTGTCTGAGTTGATCATGCCTATTTGGTCCTTCATTGTTTCAATCGGTTCAGTTCATTATGTCTGTTGAAATGAATAAGCATAAAATCCTGTACACTATAGAACTTTTACTCGCTAATAGATTAACCCTGTGTTAATAGATTAACCATGGGTGCTAATAGATCAGCCCTGTCAAGGGCTAATTAAATAAGTAAATATCATCTCTTGGATATTTTATATTCCAAGAGACGGCTGACAACTTATAAATGATTTAAATTCTACTAGAGAATTCTTCGGAAATCTAAAATTATTAGTTGAATCGAAGTAAGAAAAGACAAAAAACTCTATACCGAAGCAGATTGAAGCACCGTCGTAAATGATTATCAAGTATTGAGGAAAGGTTAGTCACAAAGTAATTTATAAAGAACATCGCGCAACACAACACCCGCATCTAGAAACGCGTAAACAAACTTACACGCAAAATGAAATTCATGGCTCCAAATACGGAAAGAAAAATAATTTTTTCACGAGCGCTATATTTCATTTGTCTGTTTACATTTCTCTTTTTTTTCTATTCACAGAAACGCCCTCTGAAGTAGTGATTAATCTATTTTTGAATGATTAAGCAAGGGCAATAAATATATTTATTTCTGAAATATGGTTCAGTATTAACTGATCGCAGAGCTTTATGTGAAATGTAATGTATTTTGAGGTTTTGCTTCTTCGCAAAAAATTGAAAAAGAAACATATATATGCATTTGTGTGTATATATATGACTATGTACATGTACACACACACACAACGACATACATGTATGCGTGCGCACACACACACATACACGCACCCACTTACACAAACATCTTTATATGTAAATATACGTATTGGAAATGAAAATAAGAAAAACAATAATAAACATAAAAAACAATCTTGCTCCTGCTACATCTAAAATGACAGCCAAGCTCAGTGTAATCGTAAGAAACTATCTGAAGAAAAAATGAGTAAAAGGAAAAAGACTTCGAAAAACGTAAAAATGAAATGGTTTTTAATTTCCTAACAGTAATTTTAAGAAAACTCCAGTTACGGTCGAAGAACAACAACAGAAAAAAACATCATATATCAGATCCTCTCGGTATTCTCTGCAACATCATGCGGACTTGGGTACATGGGATGAAAAGGAGATGCAGTGCAAGCCGGATATCACTTATGAGTTGCAAATGTCTGCAAAATTTTGGCAGACACGCGTGAACAAACAAATACTCAAAATGAAAATTCATAACTTGTTGAACATACGGACAGAAAGATAATTTGTCAACGATTCATATGCTCAAATTGCGCATTATTTCATTTGTCTATTGTATTTTTCATTTTTCCTATTCACAGAAACGCTCTCTAGGGTAGTGATAGATCAATTTTTGAATCATATCACAAGTGCAATAAATTTAATTAACCGGATTGTTTTCAAATGCAGGTGCGTGCGTACATATGTATGCACACACACACATGCAAACATATTAATATATTTACGTATTGAAAATGAATACAAGAAAATAGTGTAAGTGATAAAAAGATAAAGAACAACCAACCTCCAACTACATCGAAAATGACAGTTATCTTATTTTCTTTATGTACTAGATTATGTGTCTTTTTATGTACTGACCTACTGGTTTTAATATTTTGATCTCTGTCTCCCGGATTTCTTCTTTGTTTTCAGATAAATTAGCCTTTGCCTCTTCAAGGCACCCACGTTGAACTAGCAGCTTTGTTTTGCTTCTTACTAAATTGTTTTTAATTTCTATCTTTTTTTCTCATTTTTTTATCGAATGCTCACACCGAATTTGCTGCTCAGACTTAAATTATGTGTTGCCACAAATGATTCTAAATCTGAAAATAATTTTAAATACTCAAGATCTTTATATTAGTTAAATAACTTCGCTGTCACTTCGATTCAAATCCATTTCGTCCTTTGCGACATCTTATGTGTTATATGCGAATATCACTGGTATGACAGCCTTGTAACTACATTATTCACAATTTATGATCCCAAATGCTCCCGCTCATGGACAGAGTTTGCGCTCTCCTTATGAGATCATACTAGATTTTAGACAATTTAGACTAATAATCTCTGTGTGTTTTAGTTTCTCTTTACTTTTTAAATTCATGTACAAGTAGGAATGTCCTTATTCTTATCTTGGCCCTGTAGTCTGTATCATTTTAATTTTTTTATTTTCATTTCTAAGTCATATTTTACTTACTGTTTCTAAATGTTAATTCCTGACCATGTTGATATATTCGATAATATTGATCCTGATCTCAATCACTTGAATAGATTGCATCCAAACCTAAATGACATTGGAAATTGGAAATACCTAAATGTTAAAAAATTAAATGAATCGATGAGAAAAACCTGCAACGATTTTTCCCTATTATGTTGGAACTGTAGATCCATTTATTCGAAAATAGATGAAATATCTTGTACCATCACTGAGCTGAACAGCAATTTTGATGTTCTTATTTTCACCGAAAGTTGGCTAGATGACTCATCTAAAGACCTGATTCAAATTCAAAACTATTATAGCCATCATTCACTCCGTAATACCAAACGGGGCGGTGGCATCAGTACGTACATATCTAAAAACACATCTTCGAAAATCATTTTAAATGCAATCATGAATCGTGAATATATTGAGACTCTATTTATAGAACTAACGAAAAAGGGTAAACGGATTATACTTGGGACTGTATATAGACCCCCAACAGCTGGTAACGTCTCTTTCCGGAACGAGCTTCAAAGCATAATATCTCAGTTTAACAAATCTCTAGACACTGACATAATAATCTACTGGGATTTCAACTATGATCTTCTACAATATGAAAGCTGTGAACAAATTTCAAACTTCATAAATGTTTTTCAGTCTAACTCCTTCCTTCCAATCATCACGAAACCTACACGTGTTACATCCGAATCTGCTACGTTGCTCGATAATATTTTTTTGTTAGATCCGACTGATTTTCTTACCAGAATACTAATTTCTGAATTATCTGACCATTTTACGGTGTTTCACATCATGAAAAATGTTTATAGTCCTTGTACCAGCTGCACAGGCTGAGACTTTTTCATATCGTTGTGTAAACGAACATAACTTGGAAACAATGCGAAATGTTCTAGAAGAATAAATGCCATCATTAGACATGAATGAACTGGACAAAAATGCGATTAACAATGATGAAGCAATCCTAAATTTAACTGAAATTATGGCGACCGCATACAACCAGTGTTCTCCAATAATCAATTACCCGCACAATTACGCCGAAAAATAGACAAAAACTTTGGATTACTGAAGATATCGTGATCAATATAAAGAAACGTCAAGCGTACCTAGCCTTACTATACGAAGGACGAATATCTAAAGTTAAGTACAACAGATTTAGGAATCATGCGACAAATCAAATACGAGCATCGAAACAAAACTACTTTACGCGCACATTTACTGAATACAAAACTCATATTAAAAAAACTTGGCGCTTGCTTAATTCATGCTATAAACAGAATACTAATGCCACAAAAACAATTGAGTCCATCGTTCCCGAAAATGTAAGATATCAAGAAAAAAAAAGATATTGCAACAGTGTTTAACGACTTTTTGTAAACATAGGGAAACATATAGCCGATAGTGTCGTTAGTGAACCTACAGACCACTTGCAATACATGGACCGTGTCCGTGAACACAACTCTTTTTCACGCCAACTAATCCCTCCGATGTAATTGCGTGCACAAACAACTTGAAAAATAAATCAAGTAGATTAAAAACATTCTCGGCTAAAGTTCAAAAGGCTATAGCTGATATAATAGCACCGTGCATATCTAATATTATCAAGCAATCACTTTTTCAAGGTATCTTCCCCAATTCTCTCAAAATTGCCACAGTGACCCCTATTTCTAAAAATGGTGATAAAAATTGCATTAATAATTATAGACCTATCTCTGTACTACCAATCATTAGCAATATATTAGAAAAAATTGTGTGTAAAAAAATGTATTCTTATCTTGAACAAAAATTTTTTCTATACGACAAAAAATACGGTTTTCATTCCAAAAATCGACGACACAAGCTGTTTTATATCATTTACAATACCTCTATTCTAATATAGGTGAAGGAAAGCTTGTTTTCTCCGTATTTCTTAACTTTCAAAAAGCATTCGACTGCGTGGACCATAACATATAACTCTCGAAACTACACTTTTATGGCATTCGAGGGGTTGCCCATAATTGGTTCAGATCATACGTAACAAATCGGAAGCAATACGTTGTCATTGACGACACAAAATCAGACCCACAGACAATTAGCCATGGAGTTCCACAACGATCTGTACTTGGGCCTTTCCTATTTCTGATTTTTATCAATGATATTTTTAAATCTACATCATTTTTCAAATTCATACTTTTTTCCGATGACAGTACGCTTTCTGCGGTCCTTTCGAACCAAAATCCAGCTATGATTGCGGAAAGTATAAATAATGAACTCCATAAGGTTTCATTGTTTAAAGCTAATAAAATAAGCCTTAATTTCGATAAAACAAAATATATTAGATTCTCATCTAAGAAAAATATATCTCTCCCACGCATTAAAATTGGCGATGGTGAAATCGAAGAAACCAACTCATGTAAGTTTCTGGGCATCATAATAGATAAACATCTGACCTTCAGAGAGCACAGCGCTCATTTTAGTTCTAAATTATCAAAATCCATCGGAATCTTAAATAAAGTTACAAATTTCCTACCTGAATCAACTTTAAAAATGCTCTACCGAACGCTCACTTCACCATACTTGCAATACGGAATAGAAGCATGGCACGGAACTGATAAAAATAAAACCAATGTGATTTTTACTCTGCAAAAAAGAGCCATCAAAGCGGTAAAGAATCTAGAATATAATGCTCACATAAATGATTCATTCAAAAATTTACAAATACATAAACTTTCGGATCTCTACAAAATCTCCATGTGTAATTTCATTTACAAAACATTAACAACTGATGGCGACAACAGCCTGAAACAATTATTTACTGCGCAAACTGGTCATCACGACCATTTAACCTGAAAGAGAAGTAAATTCATGCTTCCTTATTATTCAAAGGCCCGGTAGCAACACAGTATCCTCTTCGTTGGAACTAAAACTTGGAACTCAATACCTGAGGAGATCCGTGAAAGTTATTCTTACAAAGTATTCAAAAGAAATCTTGAGTCTCACATCCTATCAGAATACTAGTCGTGTTAGATCACCAAGTCAAATCTTGCCTCCTACATGTCTGATCCTAATAATGTAATTTGCCATGGTTAATATCGCCGATCTTCAGTCTGTTCTTAAATCGTTTATCAAATATACAGTACTTTTAAATATAGTCCATATGACCTATATTGTAAAATGAAGCATCAAATATAGAGTTAATTATCTCATCGATCAGTCAAATGCGAAACTAGATTGAGTGAATTAGGTTAAACTTTATTGTACACCTTAGAATAACGTGATGGTAGGATGCCCTAGAAGTCGCTGAACTTGTTCGGGCCCACAGGTAGCTACACGCAAATTTGACCATTATACTAGACTTAAGAAACATTCTACCTCTGTAACACCTGTGGTAAATAAACTGTTTGTTTAAAATTGTTTGTATAAATTGTTTGTTTAAAATGCCACTTCTTTTCGCAAAATTTCTCCCCAAGATCCATCTGGACGATTATTGTTTGATACTCATTTGATAGCGTGGGATGAAGCTCCAATGAGTCATCGTCACCTGTTAGAATGCCTTGATCGCACCCTCAAGGATATCATGAATAATGATTTTCTTTTTTTGGAGGAAAGCTCCTGGTACTTAATGGGGATTTCCGCCAAATTTTGTCAGCTGTCAGGAATTTTGTCATTGTAAATAAAAGTGCCAAGATACACGTCTTAAATCTCATTATTTATTTAGGAAAGTCATTGAATAAA
>JACJUY010002721.1:86494-108553 GCA_014220935.1 Platorchestia sp. MABIK
CCTGACCCCGCTATGGGTGTTAGGTAAGTCTATGTCTTCAGTGTTCGTTAATTCGTAAAAGTTAAGCCGCACGGTCGGGCGGCGGGACAATGTATTTGTTTATGTATGCTTGTTAGGTGTATGCATGGACGTGGGTATATATGTACATGTATATGTGTATATATGTGCATGTATGTATGCACAGTGCACTAAACTAGCAACTAGCATGTGAACTAAAGATACCGGTCTTTTTTCTGTTCACTCTCAACTTGTAACATTTCCTAACTCGTTGTCTCTTTATTATTGTCAAGCATTCACATAAAAAATATAAATGTGTGGTGCGATCACCCATTTATGTTTAAATAAGATGCTTATCAACTTATGACCGTAATGTTAAAAATTTTTAATTAGAATAATAAAACTTGTCATTTTCATAATTCTCATGCTTGTATTTTTTTCATGCTTGCTCGAAATGATATTTTTGAACATCTGCCGAAACAAGCCATTCTAACATTATTTCCTGATGTCAAGAAATTCAAAGCTGTATCATGTACATGTAAACTGATGCATCGTCATTGAAATTATGTTGTCTCTTATGATTGGAGTTACATATATCATCAAATCTAGATTAAGCAACATTAGGTCCTAATAAATAAACCTCATAAATTAGGTCTACAATGCCCTCAATCATTTGTTTTCGACTAGTGTCTTGGGTATTACAATACTCATGTGTGTGTATCATACAACTGTATTTACTTTAAGATATTTACAAACCACTGATGTACCATCTTTATTGGAAATAAACCGCTTTTCTTTCTTTTTCTTTTTTACTTAGAAGCCTGGATCACAGAAATGGGCATTGTAATGGTACCAGGTACAAGGTTGTGCAAATAAATAAGTACCTGATAGCTGCCCCAAAACCAACTGGACTTGATACTGGCCAACCCATATTGATTCCTCGAATGTGTCTGATGCCGTCAGACTCCGATTTGCCATTCACACTACAAAGACGGCAATTTCTCATAAGACCGGCAAATGCAATGTCAATCACCAAGAGCCAAGGAGAGAGTCTGTCAAAGTGTGACATATATTTACCCAGCCCTATCTTCACCTATGGCTAACTGTAAGTTGCTGTTAGCAGGGCTGGTGGTCCAAATAATCTAAAATTTTGCCAGTCAAGATCAATTTCTCGCAAATTCAGCAAGAGGAAGACGGTTGAACAACAGCCAAACACTGACATGTATGTACACACAGAGATTCTGTAAATATTGTCCGTATTATTACAAATCTGTTTATGCACGCTATAGTACAAGTGTTCATTGGGCTCTCAGCTCACTCAGTATTCTTTCTTTCTCTTTCCTTTAAGCCTGATCGGCTTTTAAGTTGCCGGTGGATGTGGAGGAGGAGGAAGAGACAAATGAGTTGCCAATAAATTTTTCAGAAATAAGGGAAAAAATTTCCTTTTCTGGCAGCAAGGAACAGCAAAGAATATTGTATATAGCCGACAAAACCAATAGAAAATAAATTCTATGGAGAAGCTGTGAGTATTTTAATTAGTTACAAAATGTTATTGATATTAATATTTATTCATACAAATATATCTAGGGAAAAATAAAGAATTGATACCTAATTCCAGCAAGATCAGATACGTGCAATCTTGAGACTAGAAAAACGTTTTCTCCCAATACTAGTGAAACTTCCTTAATTATTTATCCTAATTTTATTAACCGTATATTAACGGGAATTGCACTAGTAAATACGTAAACACACGACAGTCATTATTAGAATGAGAATTCTACAATCACAAACAAGACTTTAAAGTAGGACTGTTTATTAATCTGAGAATAATTTTAAGGGGAAGGACTAGCAAATAATTTATCCTTGGTAGTGAAAATGATTGTTTCAATTCAGAACTGAATGGAACGTATCTATTAATCTTATGCGACATTCTGTTATTATGTGACTAAAAATTTGCTTTCGCTGAAATATAAATTAGTTTCTTCAATACGATAACTAAAATGGGATAGAATTAGTTTTCGCGAATGCTTAGATGAACTGAACACCGAACATGATTCTTCATTTTTATTCATGTAATCGTGGATCGAAAACACTTGTTTTAGATTTGATTAAATCTCTTAAATTTACTTCAGAGAAGTTTTAATAACTTTAAACTCCTGTTCAGTGTCTACTTCATGCAGTGCATGAAATTTTACACTTGATTTGATCAAACTTCTCCATTAAGGAGCCTGACTCAACTTTTTTACGGAAAAATCACTTATTTGCTAAAATACGTGAGCATACATTTTAAATTTTATGCTTCTAGACGTACTACTTTAGGAGATCTCGATTGTTGAAGCTGCTTAGTTCCAGGTCGCATTTCGCAGGTGAGCTACCTTGTTGGCTAGGAAGCATGCCAGGGCTTTCTTGGCTTTGAAAAAGCACTGATAAAAGCGATGTGTTCACTGGTCAAAATTTTTTAGCAATTAGCCAATCAGAGCTCATGGCTCGAGACGACACGTTAGTTTCGCTCTAGATGTCGTGTGGAGGTGTAGCGTCACCAAGCGCTCTAGTAAAATTTGTGTTCATGTTTCTAGGAATTATACGACTCGTGTACTTGACGTATCGACTAGATTTAGGACTCATTTTATTCGTAATTGAAGATGTTCTACAGTCTCGTTTGATTACATTTTCAATATAGTTTTTTTCAATTTTTTTTCATCGGAATTTTTTTTTTAAATTCTTGAAATGTCACTTACAAATTTGAATTTTGATTCAAAGAAGATCATAGAAAATGGTTTTCTGGGTGCAATGACACTAATAGAAACTATTAAAAACAATTGGTTTGGCTTTTATTACGCCTGGGAGAGTGGCCCCTAGAAGCTTTTTTTTCAGAACATATTGTTTTATAGGCAAAAGTTAGCAAAATGCTTACGGGCAAAAAAGTTCTAAAATCCTAATTGATATATGTGGTGCAATTTTTAGATTTATCTGCCCAATAAGGTAAAAGTTCATCCGAAAGTGAGTCAAACACCTTACGATCATATATGAGGATTTTTCACTTCGCTCGGTGCTATTTCTTTCCCTTATTCTTAACGGCTGTAATAAGAACTTCATGCAGTGCTCAGAATATTAAGTAGGTAAATTTAAAATCTCATTGAAGCACACACACAAGCTCATAGGAAATTGTTGGACGATTGGAAAATTCATAAATTTCAGAATAATTTTTGAGTGTCATTGGTCAAATTATTTTCTTGTGTCGCATCAGAATCATCGTTTCTTTTCTCCTACGTGATCATTTCAACTGAAGTGTGTTTCAAAAATGGCATCGAAAACCACACCAATGTATCAATGCGAGAACATATTTCAATTTACGAAAGCTATAGCTCCATTATATTCATATGAAGAAATTTTAAAATGCCGGGTTTTTCCAAAACAGAATTAGTTTTTACAGTGCTCAGAACTGTTTTTCTGTACTTTCTTTCTGATAAATGCAAACTGAAATATCTTTTCTACCCGTCGAGTGAGAAGACATTTTGCGACGTCCATATCAACGAAAGGAAAGTTCAAAATTTTAAATTGCACTGGATTTTATTGCTTATTAATTTCAACAGGCATAATGAAGTGGGCCGATTGAACTGATGAAGAGATAAATAGGAATGATTAATTCAGGCAGTGTTTCGACCCAGCGATAATTGCCTAACAGCAGAGCGACCGAACGATCGGTGAAGAATTTATCTGAGGCCTACCGGCCGAACGCATTTGGGCTGCCAGATTGAGCACCAGCAGTCATTCCAGCATTAAGACCAGCACTGTTGCCTCCCAAGCCGACATTGGCCTGTACACCTACGTTGGCTCCTCCAGTCAAGCTGCTGATGATGCTCAGGACGTTCTGAACTCCCAAAGTCTGCAGCAGGCACGTCACCAGGCCCACGGGGTTGACAGTAGGGCTGGGTGTCCCTCCACCTCCACCACCTCCCAGCACACCCCCAAGCAGACCGGTCACCGTGCCCAGAAGCTGGTCCACGATTGGGTCTGGCTGAGGTTGAGGGTGGGCAGCCGCCACCGCGGCGAGGGCGAGAACGGCAATCTGGAACGGCAATTGGAGTGAAAGGAAGATATTGCCGAAACGAAATATTTGTCGCGAGTGTATGAGTGCGGTTGTTGCAAAGTCGGAATCAAAACGAATATATGCTGTGGGATACTGGGATGCAGTATACATGAGGAACGCTGTAAATACAGTAAATGGCATGACATCACACGATGAATATTCTTCTACCTACGGCCTAAAATTTCTGCAAGTTTGTAAGGCTTAAGCATTTGCAAACCCAAATCTCAAGTTAGAGAGGAAATTGGTGAAACCTCAACCTCGAGAGTTCACCGAATCAAAATAGGACAAAATTATTCTACAAGAACCTCCAGAGTATTTCTTCACGAATGCGATTAATTGAATTTATTTAGCAAGTCTTTTCAAGATGAGCGATTGATATTTTGCTTTAGAATTCACGATCTGAATCCACAAAATATTTTAACAGGAAGAAATCCAATTGTGAGAGATTGGAAATTTGTAACTGGAAATAGATTACGATTTAATGACATTATTGATCTCTAATGTCATCTTCAAATGAAAGTTTATTTCGACAAGGGCTGCTCTACAAAGCCCTTGGTCTCCACAATTCGTTTTAGAACTGATGAGTGCACACAGCGCTGCGAACCCTCAGCATCTTCTGGCGACGTAATCATGAGAGATCGTTGGTAGAGTTCTTACTTCTTCCGGTAGGATTCATACATAAGGCAGAATTGCGAAAGTTCATTTATCGTTCGGAGAGTAAATGCTCAGATATAAAATTTTAAAATGAGACCAATCGGAGAAGTGATATTCAAAAAAGAAGAGAGACACCGTTCCATTTGAAGAGATGAAATTAACTGACTCTTAAAGTACACTACTCATGTGGACAATTGCAAAATCTACTCTGTAAAAAGTTGCTCACCAGAAAACGCATCTTGTGGAGTGCAGGTGACAGATGATGCAGCAGGCCATGTCGGCTCCCCTTATATACCCTCCAGAGATGGCCCATCCCCCCTGGACACAAGTGTGCCACTCGTTTTATGACTTCACGCAAATATTTACTTTGCGATCTTCAGTGGATTTTAGAGAGGCCCTCCTTCAACTTTTCGTGGTTTTGCGATCCTGCAATTAAAGAAATGACTGCAAATGCTCTCTGTAAAAAACGTTGTAAATTCATTACAATTTAATGATATACTGTTAAAAAATACCTTTATTAATTACGTTAACTTCAAAGTACCCCAAATTCAATTATACTTCAGTTCATGAGAAAGGTGAGCTTCATAAGTCCTGGTGTTTTCGTCGATTTCAGGACGAATTTTTAAAGGTAACCTCTCATTTCTTCGTCAACGCGTTGAGCTCATTTCGTTTTACACTTAATTGCATTGAGGGCAGAAAATCCTAGTTCATGTAAATGGGGGATTGAAAATTGTTGTCTAGAGATGAAAGCATTTCTGAGCATCGATCCAATTTCTTTTGCGATTAAAGTCCAAAAACCTTCACAAGACAATGCTTTGCGTTTAGTTATTTGTTCACAATCAATGCATATATTGGCCAGCGTTTCTTTTTTCAATACTTTAAACTAAAAACACCTGAAGCCTATCCGAAATTATTTTAATCCAGCCATATTGCGTAGTACTACATAGTGCTAAAAAATAAACCTTTTTTTCATTTAGAGCTGTTGTATGTTCGGTGATCATCGTGTGCGTTGTATTTGTGCATATACTACTTACCAGTGTATTGTTTAGTGTTACTTACCAGAGGGTACATTTCTAGATTACTCTCGCTTCCTTTGTTATTTTGTAAATATGTTTTCTTTTTAAAAATAATTTTGTTTTCTCTGTTGATGTGACGATATTTCCCTTAATTTTTATAATGTGTGCTAAGGCCTTACAGTTTTCAGAGGCTGAAATGAATTGACTAAGCATTTTAACCTGAAAGTAAAATAGTTCTCTTTGCATTGCATTGATATTTTGTGTTCTCTTCCTAGGGGTGAATAAAACACCGCATGTCCAATTTCAGGTTGTAATACCAAATAGAAAAGAAGATATGAGGAGTTGCCATATGGAAACACTAGTAAGATGTGTGTACATTTCAACATAAGTAAGAAGTTGTATATTCCATTGATAAAATGATTGCCTAATACATTTAAACATTTTAAAACAAATGCGAGCTTGAAATAAAATATCCCAAGCATAAATACTTTAAGTTTTCATTTATCAAGAGCATCACTTCTTGTGGTAATCAACAAAACAAGGTACACACAATCCAATATCACACTTCCTGCATTGACCTCGGACAATTGATTTGCACCCCATGTTTCTTCTATTCTTCAGGTTTGGTACATTTTCAACCAAGTGATCAATTCCATCATAGCGTTTTGCATCAGAGAAATTAGTGGATGGCTTTCGTCCAGTACCAATTAAGGTGGTACAGCAAACTGTAACAAATATGACATCACAATATTCTTAGTGAATTTATGTTAAGAGTCTCCCTCACTATTTAGTCTTGCATGTTACCAGGCATTGTGTGTAGAAACGTCAAGAAGCCATGTGAACAAACTCCACCACCATTTCCCATTTATTCCGATTCTACTGTATATTCTCATTTTCTTCATCACATCGACGCTATTCATATTTTCATCGAACATTTGAATCACTCTAGGAATGTTCACATCAATTTTTGTTCTTTCCGACCATGCCCATCATATTACAGTTTCATGTCCTGCAACATCGTATAGAATTGAAGGGAAGAGTAAACCCAGAATGTCTAATTTTTTTGAGATATTGATTTTAGCTGCTACTGGAAGGGTGAGATGTCAGGTGCATCCTGTGAAAAAATGAAGTTTGTACGTTCATTGGTTTGCCCGCTACGGGGGTTTGAATTTTGGGGGGGGAGGGGAGGGGGAAGTGATATTTTATCATGTTCCACCTCCCCCTTGGCACTTTCTTCATGGCTTGACGTTGCTATGTCATTTTCTATGTCTCTTAATCACTTTATAATGATTTCAAGGGTCCTAGCTGACCCAACCAATAGTAATAAAGAAAAATTGAGATTGTTAATGTTTCTTTGTTTACCTCATTTTGCAGGATCGGAATGTGGGGTTTCAAAATGCATCTCCTCCTACAGTTTTTGAGCTACAGTAATGATTTTAGTATCATTGGATGCGAAAAGACGTGGGCATTCTAAAAACTTGAAAAAAATCCGAAATTCATTTTTGATCAAAAGTTGTGACGTCATAAGTACCTCATTTTTCAAAAATGGGCTTAACATGGATTTTTTTGTTTTTTTATTTCAAACTAAATGTTTTGAAAATTCCATTTAAGTTTTTGGAATGTACAAGTGCTTTCGCATACAATGACACCAAAATCATCACTTTTACTAAAAAACTGTAGGAAGAGATGCATTTTGAAAAACCACCCCTAAAATCTCGTTTTCTATGAAAATTTCATTTTCTTTAGAGAAAATCGCATTTTTTCCTAGATGCCAAACGATTCCAAATTGTATTTCAAATCAGTGTATCAAATTTCTTTGCTTTAGGTACAATATTAAAAAAATCTTCCTCATGGGGTACTCTTTCCTGAAGCAACAGTAACCGTACTGTTATCTTTCCATCTAGTGAATGCTACCACATCATCCCCTCGTGACGCGTATGTAGTACTCACTGATCCACGAGACTCTTTGTTCATAGTTGCTGTATCAGTTAAGATGCATTGTCTAGTCTATTGGAATAAAGTGTTCGAATGCAATTGTACCCACGCTCCTTCAGTTTAACAGCGAAGGTAGTGAAGTAAAAAAGTTGCTACAATAAATTGCGTTCGGTAAGCATTGTTTCTCTTCAGAATACTGATCTAGTAAATGGAGAACAGATGCCGAACGTTTACCAAATGCTACTTCATTTTTGTCAACTCTATTGAATGTTTTCCCCTGAAATAGGTCAGTTTATCAAATACCCAGCAGTTGTATTTTGGCACCTTATAAACGAAACGAATTGGCTTGTTACGCATAGCTTCTTTACCTCCATGCTCTCCAAAATACTAAACAATTGATTCATCATGAGATACATTTTGACATGGAATGACATGTTTCTTGAACTTTGTTGAAGGTATTTTACTAGTGATCGTAGTTTAGAATATTTATCAGTTACATGTAACTTATTGTTGCCCTTGATATGAAGACATCGCATGATATGATCAAATCTATTGTTCACGCATTGCTTTGTAAACTGCATAATTTGTGATTTGTTCTTCAGTAACATTCTTTTGCATAGCAAACAAATGAGATTGCTTCTCAACTAATTCCAGCAATTCTTCATTAAAGAACTACTCAAATAGTTCACGCGGTGATTTGTTGAGATATAGTAACGCACACTTTCCAGGAAAATGGGTACATTTGCAATATTTACATTTAAATTTGCATACACACACATTTGCACACATTTGCATTTCAATTGCTTATCTTGTTTTCACTTCCTAGCAGTTGGTTATAAATCCTCACTTATATCATTATGCACATCAGTTTGTCGGCATATTTTAGGAAGTTGACGTTCTGCTGTAGCTTTCAGCTAATTTCCAAACATTCGGGTTGGATCTCCTTGGTCTTTACCACCTGAATCTTCATCTGTTAGTTCATGGACATCTTGTGGTTCAATAACCACATCATAATGGTCTCCTACCCCTGCTTCCTCCAACCTCTCCAATTCGTCCACGATCTCCTTCACTGTGAGGGTTCAGAAAAAAAATTATTATTGTACCGGTATTTTACTAGCGTTGTCATATGGTCACGGACAAATATTTGTATATAATTCATGAATATCAACTTACAGAAACATTTCTTCGATGAATACACATTTTATTGAGGTGCACAATTTGCATTTTATAATGTTCTTTCGTGCGTGTGTATGATTTGATATCATTTTATATTACAGCAAACTCAAATTGCATCGTTCAGNTTGTTGTGGTGGCTGGTGTGGGGGGTTTAGCGTGTTGTTGTGGTGGCTGGTGTAGGGTCTGGTTTTTAGAGCGAGGCTACTGTTTTGCGTGTAATTGTGTTAAATTATGTATTGCCTGCTGTTCAGCGTCTGACTGTATCAACTGGGTTAGGTCTGCAGTTTAGCGTATGATTGTAGTAGCTGGCGTGTGGTCTGCTATTTAGCGCGTGATTGTGGTGGCTGGTGTCGGATGTGCTCGTGTGATTGTAGGATATGGTGTGCTCGGGTGATGTCTGAGTACGGTGACTGGGGCGTGATCCGTTCGTTTGGTAGGTGATTGTAATGAATGAAGTGCAGTCGCCAACCTTGTTGTGTGATTGTGGTGCCTGGAGTGCGACCTAGTCATGTGGCGCGCGATTTTGGTGACTGGAGTGGGACCTAGTCATGCGGCGCGCGATTGTGGTGACTGGAGTGTGACCTAGTCATGTGGCGCGCGATTGTGGTGCCTGGAATGTGACCTAGTCATGTGGCTCGCGATTGTGGTGACTGGAGTGTGGTCGGCTCGTGGGGAGTCTGATCGTAATGCCGTGTGTGTATGAAACGTGTTTTTGGTGTTTTGGTTCAAAATACTATAGATTAACGCAAATAATTTACAGAATAATATAATTGATATAATCTGAAGCTTATGCGAGTTGCATTACATCAGAATATCTTTTTCCTCTCCTCTCCCTCCTCTGCTAAGCCTCTTCTCCTCCTCCCCATCATCTCAACTCTAAAGCATCGATGAAAGATAGAGCACGATTTACCTGAGAGGTGTCTGAATATTTGCTGACTAATTAAGAGAAAATTTCATTGAACATCGATGCACATGAACCGTTGATCTCTGTTCTAACGTCTTCCGAAGACATTTTGTTTGTGTACAAGTCGCCCAATGGTAGCTTGACCGCGTACACGAAAAAAGTTCCGCCAACTCTTGCCACTACCTGTCACTCACTCGCAATCCAATCTTTGATTTCCCTTGAAGGCGTTTATTTTGAGACTAGAGAATATCTACATTTTTGAGTAATGATGTATTGTCATACGCATCTTTCTGATGCGGCTAAAATAAATCACAAATTCCACTGAATGTGTTAGAATACAACCTACAGTGAAAGTTCATGGACTTTTATTTTCCTGCATTACTACCGATCTTTTTTAAACGACCCTGCAAGCAGGAGTCTGCCTCGAAAACTGTTTCCCGCATTGCAACGCATGTATTTGAGAATTTTGTCCCGTTCATTTTTCAGGGAGAGCTTTGGAGGGAGTCGCAGTGGGAGAGGAAGTACAGTCTTCAAACTCCAGAATGAGCGGAACAGAAAAATCGACTTCTTGAGGTTTGGCGGTAAGGAGGGCCACTTTTGCTTCAACATGATCCAGAATATGATCCAAATTTCTCTACTGTGTTTTATTATATGAGTGAGGTACGTTTTCGAGTGAGAAAGTGAACAGATTTTTTCAAACATTTCCTAGTTTCATTAGGAAGAAGAGTCAGTTCATCTCATACATAGTGTAACAAGATCTAATCTTGTTTGAATCCACTGTCCTCTATTCAGTTCACATGTATAGTCAGAGCAACAACACTGAGTCATTTCATCATTAAAACTACAGTCTTGAGTAAATATGGGAGGTAAACGGTCGCAGGGCGCGTATCATTATTCAGTAGGGCACGTTGCCAAAGAGAAAAAGAGAGAGAGGGAGAGAGAGAAAGTGCATTGGCGACTGTCCCCTCACGTAATCTACAACAAAACGGAGAACGTAAAGGCCCTGATACACTGGCGTTCATGACTCGAGAAATTGCGGCAGTGGATCCCGCCGCCAGTTGAAGTGAGAACTGGCGACATGATACACTCAGAACGGAAGAGGAATCACCGCGGAATGCATTGCAAGGCGTCAGTCTGTCTCTGCATGTCGTACGGGTAGGTGTACGATTGCGACCAGCCGTATAGTGCGCCGGATAGAAATAAAGCGCCCATTGCGCTGTGCTTTAGCTCTCTGTAAGAGCTGCTTTTCACATTCTACAAGCAGCCGTATTTTTTAAATGCGTCAATAAAATACAGCGTTAGAGTTTTGTCCACTCAACTGCGGAGCAAGACATAGCTGCGCACCTCTCTCGTCAACGATCAAAACTGTACTGCTCATCGCAGTGACGCCCGTCTGTTCCCGACATGGTCGGATCGCAGCAAAGCTCGGTGGCCACTCTGCCAACTGGCTGGTGTGACCGTGTGCAGGGGTGGGAGGCACTTTGAGAGGCATGCCGGCGGTTATCACCGCGATTTTTGCCCAGTGTATCAGAGCCTTAAGTAATACCGTGTTACATATGCAGACGTACACGAGATAAAATTGCACGAATACTAAAGACATGACACACCATTAGTACAACCCATATGTTTTTAAAATCCATTACGGCATACACGCCGGTGGGCGCTCATCTACGTTGGACAAGTGGACGATACAGCTAGGGGATGCCACACGCGGGGATTGAGATCTGATTCGCTTAGCCTAGTCTTTATAGTCTGGATTTTAGAATACTGCCCACTACTCATGGATTTACGATATCTTTCTTAAAACTTTGAAGAAGACTGAAAAAATACACATGATTCTTAAGAGGCAGCATTTTTATAGCGTATGAATTGTTATTTTTTACTTAGTGCATGTCTGTAAAGGATGTTTCGAACATTATATAGAGTACACACTGTACATTAGAACCACTGATATTTGCCTCAATAGAGATAGTTCCTCATGAAAAAACATTGTGTCATCTATGAGCGTATCCTCCATGGACTTGGTCAGAAGAACCTTTGCCCTGATCACTCGTTTTCATTTTGAGACCTGACAGAAGTTGACTTTTTTGCATTTGGTAGGGGACAAGTCACAAGGTTTTTCAAAATTTGTGTCATCTGATTTTTCATTTAATACTTAATTCTTCAGCTATTTTCTGCAATGACTTCTCGACGCTTCACCTGACCTTTGCATTGACGGCTTTGGGAAACTATGGGGCGGGAGAAGTCTGGGGGTTGTCACATCGAGCGTAACTCTCCAAATTTGTCGAACCAGCACAAAGTATAATGAACCCTAAAACTTGCCTCATTCAGGAACTTGATATTCTATGATTTTGACTAAATTTCTCGACATAGCTTAAAAAATTCTGCTCATTCATCATTCATTTTACTTCACGCTCTTAAAAATAGGAACTTACTTGAAAAAATGGAAAAGATCACACAATTTTTTTATATTTACTGCTTAAAGGATTTTATAACACCTTTACACGATTTGAGAGAGTGATTATGAGCACCTTTTATCGAATGCAATTCTACACTAAAGGCCATGGAGAAGAGATTTGTTAAAAATATTCATCAACATGAAAACTTTTCGACCCTCAGCTCATCATTAACTATCAATATGCGCATAAAAGCGAGAACTGAATTTGATACTTCACAGAAAGTGCACTACAATATTAGGAGATTTGCACAAAGCACTAAAATAAACCTAAGAATGAAAATCTACCAGCTGGTTATTTTCAGCGAGTAAGCACTTTCCATGTTATTCTGAGATGGTCTTAGCTTTGGGTGTAGTGGATTTCTGAAATTCTATGACAATAATTGGATGACAATAACTATAAGATATTTAATTCAGTTTATTTGACATGTGTACTAAGTCTGTCTGAGCAACATTTTCGTATACCTGAATGCGAAGCAAACCTAGGTAATTATTTATTCTACAGTATTGCAACGACCGGCATGCTCCGTAACCTTCTCGTGTAGTGCTCGGTGAGTAGAAATCATCTACTGCGATGCTCAGTGCACACTTTTGAACACGAATGCAGGGGAATATCGCAAATATAGCGGCGAAGCATCCTTGAAGCAAAAAATAAGTCAATTATGTACTCATCACTTAAAATATCGTAGAACAGATTCTTGGAAATTGATTTTTACGTAATTCAAAGTTGTTTCAATCCTGGCGATGGTGCCCAAAGAACGGAAGGACTCAATACTCAAATGTAAACAGAAGATAATTCTCACCTAATCAGATACTGCAAAGAAAAGACATTTATGCTGCAAGTTGGAGCTAATAGCTTGACAGTTTACAGAGTTTAAAACTTTTGTCAAAAAAACAGGAGTAGTTTAAACTCACCCTGAAAAACGTTAATTCGCAGCAAGCACCGGAGCAAAACCTGTTTTGAGAATAGTAAACGTTCAAATCAAAAAGTTCCGCTCATTACTCATTTCAAACTCTTTAGTGGACACGATGAGATGTTACTAACTATTTAGTTAGTAAGAAAGTATCAGACTTCTGGTTGAGACAAACAAAATTCGTCTGGCTCAACACTTGAACCAAGAACGGTTTGACATCTAACAAACAGCTTTTGAGTACCTTATTTTTCGTCCAAATGTTGGCAAATGTAGGAGAACTGGGCATTAACATTATCGAGCCTCTTTCTTGTCAGTGGAGAGACCGAAGAGCAAAACTAGGCAAACAACATATTTTAATGAAAAAGCGAACTTAGCACTTTTATAAACTATGTTGAAATTTCCTCAAGAACTTTGCCTCACCCTGTGCAGTAGATCACTAATCAGAGCAACATACTTTTATTTCCTTGCTCACTATAATGATCCTACATCGCTGCTATTACTTTGATCGTACTCATAAGTCATTTATTTCCGATGACGTATCTTTCAGTATATTTCTGATGTTACTCTCTCATTAATATTTTCTGATGACATTTATTTCTGATAACTAAAGGGTAAATAATTGCAAGGAATTAAATAAACAGGCTACCAAATTATTAATTTAATATTAAAATGATGACTTGAAATAATGACGTCTTCTGATTCAAATTAGTTAACACAATCGATGGACAGGAATTTATTTATAACAAGCTCATATCGAGGTGAGGCCTCATTACTGGATCAGTCAGCGAAACAGATAATGTAATACATTGAATGAATTTACGTACACATCCTAGGAACAGAATATTACTTCCTACGTTGAAAGCGAATGCCGATCCCTACACGTGAAACAACAAGTTATGAATGATAATAGTGGACGACATGTAGGGTAGATACTTAGCTGGACTCAAATTCCAGATCGGTGATTAACCAAATAAGTCATTATGTGACTTCAATAAATATAATTGCAGGTGCCTTCGCTTTGCCCAGAGGGCAGAGCGAGGCGTCTACACGTCCTGCACTTAGTGTCGCTGTTGAGCTAATGTCTCGCAGCCTCCCAGACGGGGCAGCTTCGGCGTCTCTGTCACGCCCGAGAACAAACACGTTCTCATTTACAATCCTTTACGTTAATAATTTATCGGAAATAGCAAGTGTCGTCAGAAAATCACATTAGATTAAGTTTACATATTAATTAACAAGTAATTTGTATAGAATGAACAACCCTAAGTGTCTACGGAGAAGAGTTGAATTATGTGAATGGCAATGGAAGTGTCTAGCACTACAGCTTTCTTCAAACGCTGGCGACATGGCTCTCCCAGAGTGGGGTATCAGGGTGGGCGTAGCTTTCAATCGACGCTTGTCGATGTAGTAACCGTTGGCTGCGATGTCCTGGACGATGTTCGTAGAGCTAAGTATATGCTGTTCGTATCGACGAGAATATACTTTGTGATGACGGTTCTTTTGCGAAGGTGATCGTTGGCCAAACGAACCCTTCTTCGTAACGTTTATTTAAACACGACGTAGGGTAGCTGAAGCGTAAAACACGACACTCACTCAATCTTACTCAGACAGTTCCGTAGCGCTGTTGCTGTTTTGTATTCAACTTCAATTGTAATATCTGCTCAAGGTCAATGATTTTGGCAACATGACACGACAATGTACAGCTTGACAGATGCTGCACAACATGACACGACAATGTACAGCTAGACAGATGCTGCACAACATGACAAGACAATGTACAGCGTGATAGATGCTGCGCAACATGACAAGACAATGTACAGAGTGATAGATGCTGCGCAACATGACAAGACAATGCCCAGCGTGGCAGATGCTGCGCAACATGACAAGACAATGTACAGCGTGATAGATGCTGCGCCACATGACAAGATAATGCCAACTTTGAATAATGAAGGTGATAAAAATATTAAACAATTAGTAAATTCGTAAAATGATCATGGCGATCATTTAACTAAAAATCGAGGTGAATTCAAACTCCCTTACTATAACAAAACTCGATCTCGACACCATTTCTACTATATTGGAACTAAGGCTTAGACCTCGGTGCTTACCAACAAATCTTAGAAACACTATTTTAGAACACGTAAAAAGTTTCGAGTATCATTTACCATTTAATTATTGACGAAGCGAGCTGATTAAAAAAAGGCATCTCTTCTCTGCCTATGGGAATGATTCATTCTTAATTTTGGAATAAAATTACTGTAAATTAAGTCTATCTTTGAACAAGCAGTTCTCGCCTGCATCATGACTTCATGTGGTAAATTGAGAGCCCATCATTTTCCATCCTCATACGCTAAACAACTATTCGATCGTCCTTGTGTAGGTTTACTTGAGTGTTCTAGAGTATTTGATATTGTAAGTACCATGGCATAAGGCATAAGGTTTGCAAAGGTTACCCATGAAATTATAAAACTTGAGCCCACAAGCAGTTACATTTTAACCTAACCGCAATAAAAGTTCTATGTAATGATTCCCCTCGTGCATTTCTTTTGGATGTAATTTCTTCAAAAAATTGTTTTAATCGGTATTAGATCCGCTCCCTGACCATTCGCTAATTTATGATTGCTACACAACCGCCCTAACGTGATCTTGCGACCATAAAGCCATTCAAGATTTCGAGTAATACCTCAATCATATCTCTTTCATTTAATATTTTAAGGAATCAACTTGAACAACTCATCGCCTCCTAGCAACATTTTAACAGTGACAAAACGCCACCGCGCTGCGAAAGAATTGTCACAAAACCAACACACTTTTGTGTCAACATAATCAGTGCAAGTATCGGAATTCACTTTTGTGTGTCATGGACTTAAATGGCACACATAAATGTGCCAACGGTGACGCCCTAAGCGTAAGTTAGCACTATTTCTCATAAAAGCTTTACTTTCTCAAACTGGATATTGATTACCCTAGTGAGCAAACAATATACTCGTATAAGATTTCGAAAAAAATGAAAAGGATCACAAGGTTTCTTAGGAAAATTGCATTTCCTCCGCAAACTTTAAATACAGTTCATTTTTAGCACGAATTTTCTGCCAATTGAAACGATACTAAATAATTTAACATTCTGTACCGCTTTAACAAGTGGTCAAAAAAATTCATTTGTGTGAATTAGGATTTCTATGAATATTCGATCCTATGAATAATCGTATGACACATGCAGGTGTATCAAAATTTCCCTCAGTGTGTGGACAGGCTTTTCCTTTGATAGACAGCTACACCTCAAACTTCTTATGGGTGTTGGGCTTGTTTCCTCTGATGTTTAAGTGCGTGGCTCAATTTGACTGCCTAGTTATCCACGAATGTCCCCTCAGGGGGATACAACTATTGTATCTGTGGGAATTAGCGCTCCCAGGGGGATAATTAGAGGGCCCGAGTTAAAGGTTAGGAAGGCTTTCATTTTGTTAAATAACACAGGTTTTTGTTTTGTTACGGACCATCTTTTTTCGGTTCACTGCTGTCCTGTTTTTTCAGCACCTACTACTCCCTTCTTCAAATTGGATTTTGTTTCATGAACTTCTTTCTTATCTTACTGTTTCTATGCCCTTTCTACACCGATTCCGCTTTCCCTTAACTCCATACTAAATGGTGCCTTCTTCCTTCCTGTCTTTGGATTTCATTTGTTGAGGATAAGGAGGCTTAAACTAACTGATAATCTAATCTATTCACGAATGTTAGAAGTATTTCAAAAAATGTTTATTCTCGTTGTTTGTTTCATTTATCGACGTGTTTTTCTCTTTTGTCACTGCTAATAATTTATTAAATTTTTAAATATACACACCGAATTTACACTTATTCTGTTACCACAGTGCTTAATTTTTCAATAAATTTAGCTACGCTTCAGTACAAAATTACATCATGCGCTCAAGCATGGCAGTATAGTAAACGTAACTTTTACAGTGCCCTTTGAATTTATTTCTTCCTTTAATTAAAGCATCTGTTAGCGAGATTTCCGTACTAGATTGTTCTCTTTCGAGATTTTAGTTTTTTCTCTAATAAATCCCAATTGGCTTTTAGCATCTCTTGGGTGCAGACTGTTTTTGCTTATTCTATTGCTGGTTTTGTTAATTCGACGTAACACAACACAGTGTTCATTGAAATTTCGTCTTGCTTTCATTTCTTGTACATCGCGCGCTACGTTGCATCAATCTTCAACGCGTTCTGAACTCGAACAGTCTGATAATTTAAGTCATACCTCTATCCATGATTACTTCATACTTACATGCTGTATTCATGCTTGTTTGCTTTATCATCTCTCCACAACGTCAATTGGTCTCTTTCTCTCTCTCACAGATTGTCGAACATGGCTTTCTTCGAGGTATTTTTGGTCGAGCTCACAGCGCTGACGCTGTTGTTTTAATTCAGATTTAATCGAGGCATGATGGCGGCACATGAGTTAATTGCTGACTTTATATGCCGTTAAAGCAAATATTGAGCACCGCCTAACTGAGCGTAGTGAGTCCTAATGGACTAGCACGAGCGAGCTTTTGTGACTGTTTTTGTGGGAGGCTCCTGAAACACTCAAATCCTTCGCCTCCATCGCCTCCATCTAGTTGAGCTTACCCAAGCGCGTCGTCGAGTCGTACAGTAAGGTTAGCTACGAGAGTCACTGTTTCGTCTCCTTGTGAAATCAGGGACCTGTAAGCCTTTTCATGAATTGAGTTGAGTTTTAGTTACTTGGAAAAAACATTACATGTGAACGCTGTTGAAAATGTTCCTATATAATTTCAAGACTTAACAGACGAAGTAATTGAAATTGAACAGTTTATGATACTGCCAAACTTCTGAGATGATTACCGTTATGAAACCGTTCAAACAGTCTTCTCAAAATAATTTTTTCACCGGGTTTGTCATATCGATATATTATTATCATGAACTTAAGAGAGAGATCAAGCTGCAGGTGAGCTTCCTTTTGCCACTGCTCTTGCCTGTATTGATGTCATCGTGTGTGACATTGAAATTTGTTATTGAAAATAATTTATTGATTAATTGGAGCTCTCAGAACATTACTACCAGAGTTATTCAAAAACACCTTGAAAATTAAATGGAGTATTTTTGTGCGCTTCAGTGCAGTTTTTAGAAGTCTGTAAGTGCACAGAGATGAATAATTCCAGCATTAGCACTGGGACGCATTAAATGAGGACTGCATTTATTTACACAGATCAATCTCTCAGATTCAGATTCTTTTTTCAGATTTGGCCGGAGGAGCGGTGAGCGATTGATATCATGCACATCAGCTCACACTCACAAAGTGCTGATTTGCATAATATTTGTCACAACTTTCTCTGTGCGTGTGATATTCTAACACGAGGGAGCAGATCACTTTAATCAGCACCTTAAATAATTCACATTAGCCAATATTTTTTAGGATCCATTTCTAGGAACCGAAGATAAACTAGTTTTTCACTATGTTAGCTAGTGATGACATGAGAATACTTTGAAAATGAGTTATTTTATGTTTTCATGATGTTAAGTCACAGTTTCAGAACTATGTTATTTAATTCCCTAAGAAATTTCAGTATAGCTGAAAATTGCATGGTGTTAGCATCTTTTTGTAACCGAATTTGAGACTAACGACTCGTTTTCACCAGAATTATGAGGCGTGTCGGATTTCTCACCACCTATCCAAGCTGGTAATTTTATTCAGTACTATCTACCACCATGACCGAACGAAACACGAAGATCATTATTAAAAAGTAACAAGTAATATCAATCACTCGTCTTGTACAGAGAAACTCAGTTCAGCAAAATTTGTGGCATCTGATTGCGTGTGATTACAAAAGTCGTTTATCTAAACATTGGGCCTCTTCCTCTGATCAAACGTCTATCAAATTTATCTCATGTACTCGTATGTATAAAGTAATTTAAGTTTTCATTTAGAATACAGAAAAATTTCATTCACCGAGTTGAAAGCACAGATTAAAATATGCCTAGTTATCAGCAGTGTGCAGGCGACACTTTTATCATTCTTGCACCTAATATTTTTTCTCATCTCTGACCTCCATCTGCGTTAATTAAGAGGTGTGTTCAAAAAATATCGATCCTTTAACTGACAAAGTGCATTAATTTTTTTGCAAATTCTAAGCACTACTTCTCTTCAAAATCGTCTCCTTGGTGATGCACACATTCCTCCCAATGTTCCCGTCACCGTCGGAAACACTTTGGAAGCGCAGTTTTTGGCATAGTGAAAATTCGTGCTGTCGCATTCCGCATGATGTCTTCTCTTGACTGACATGAGGTTCTTTTTAGTTGTATTTTCAGCTTGTGAAATAGCCAAAAGTCACAGGAAGCCATACCGGATGAGCAGGGAGCCTGACGAACCGCAGGAATATTGTATTTGGCACTGAAAATCGGAATCAAATGGGCAAAATGGGCAGACGCGTTTTCAAGATCGAGCTTCCAAGTTTTTGCTACCCACAGGTGGGCGATATTTTCCCTTTGAATTTTCAAGTTTTCCAAGTTTTTGCTATAAATCAGTGATATTTTTTATAAATATACTTGCATTAAACTAAATTGCTTGGCTGGGTTCTCAATAACTCGGAGTATGAAAGCCCCATGGGGCACAGAACATTAGACGAGTTCTGATGAACTGTGAATTCTTCTTTTATCGTTTGCGGAACATTCAGCAATTTATTATTCAGGTATTCAGTAAATACGAATTATTTTCACGAAACTGTGGAGAGTTTATTGCAAGCTAAGTTAAGGGAATTTTTCCCCAAATTTGCAAGTACTTTTTATAAAAAATTGAACAAATTTGAGAACGAACAATTTCCTTCTTTTTCATTGTCGATAGCTCATCATAGTATAAAGTCAATGTATTTCTTTTCACCTTCGTAAACTCAGAATCCTTATCCAATCAGTTATGCTTCAGAAAAATTTAGGTGCGCTGATTTATGGATAAATAAACATGAACAGTTTGCTACACAATATTTCAAACCCTTCATTTACCCTTCAATTTTACCAAAGGCTCGACTCCGTTTGTTAGTGTATAAATGTTCCCAAACTGCACTGACTCAACTGAAGAATGCGATTCAGATTAGCTGCAATTTTCAAAAGCATCAAATGATTCAGCATTCTGTGAAGTTTTCAATGATGTAATAAAATGAGACGGAGCAGCATAAAGCAATTTGGTAGAAGCTAGTGGGATGCCCAACTCGGGCTCGCGCAACTTAAGTATGAGGAGCAAGAGAGACGGGACCGCGATCGATTGACGGCAGTTACCAGGAACTCTGATATTAAAAACATAACATTGTAGCCAGTTTTGAATAGGGGTTTGAAAAAAACATTTTCAAGATGATACTAATTCAAGCATTGCTTGTAAACTATCGTATTCCTTTTTCAATTTGAATACTAATAATGGACAACGTTCTCTCGTAAATTTGCGTGCAAATCAACTCTACATGATACTCCCAACGGTTATTATCTATCTCTAAGACGAACCTAACGTTTTTAACCACACAGTTAGAGTCAATTGAAATCATTTGCAGAAACTATGAAAGTAGTTCATTGTTCACTTCTCAAAACTCAACGTTAAGATTTTGTCTCAATTTTATAATTCATTATGATGTAAGTTGATTTGCAGCATTCTTTTGTGTTGTTTTGCTCATATTATGATCATGCTGTAGATATCTCCTCACTGAACCCTTAAGAGCAATGAACTTCACAACTTACACCCTAGGTTTAAAGTTTCTTATTACTTCATTTCACTTATCCTTTCTTGAGACAAGGTTTGTCTCGGTGACCATTTTTGAATTTTTTGATCTGAGCTTTTTTAAGGCGAAAGTCCAAAAAACAGAGGGGGCAAATGTTAACGTTTGAAATGAATGTCACACAAGTTTTCAGGCAATTATGTTTTGGTGGTGTGTTCTAGTTGGGAACGTTTTTTGTATTTCGTTATACTGCGACATAAGTGGGCCCTAATTGAGGTATTTGATCGAAACTTTAATCTACCGCACACGTGAGTGAAATTGAAAACATGCTCAAAGGAATCGCTTGGAAGCTACATGGCATTACTGGATCTGGACAAGATCTGGATTTCTCCTACAATTATTCATCGCCCGCGTCAAACTAAATTTTACGGTGGCGGGTGGCGGCGCAACTGAGATCATTTAAATGATTTAAGCGCAAAATCTTTTTTTGAATTTTAATGTTTTGAACTGTCGATGCCTTCACCATCCGCGGAGAAGATTGTTATGACTTATATTACAGGCATGATTGATTTCTGGGGTGTTCTCTCCGAATATACCTAACTTAAATTGAGTTAAGGGCAAAAACCAAAGATGTCCACATTATTTCAAAAAAGAATTTAAAAAGTAGGCTTCCTAAAGTTCCTTAAGTCGATTTTAGTCCTAAGTTTCAATTCCGCCTAATATTTGCCGCATATAATACTCCGAGCTTCCAAATTGCAGACTACCTTGTTCCAATCTTGAAACCGTTTACCGCAAGCAATCAAACTGTGGAAAATTCTCATGCATTTATAGATAATCTGTCGAAATTTGAAAATTCTGATAAATTTGATAATTCTGATCAATATGATAATTCTGATTTATTTTTCATGGCCTCATTTGACGTCGAGAGCTTGTTCACTAATGTGCCCGTAAAAGAAAATATAGATATTTGTCTAGAGAAACTTTTTTATAGTTCAGCTTGCTCGGTGTTGGGACTGACAAGGTCTTTATTCAAAACTTTATTGGAACTTAGTGTGTTAAATTGTTTCTTTATATTTCAAGGCAAATTGTACAAACAACTTGGAGGTCTTGGGATGGGATAATCATTGGGTCCCAAATTTTGCCAATACATTCATGTGTTATAATGAAAAAAAGTGGTTAGAAGACTGTCCATCAGAGTATCGGCCCGTTTGTTGG
>JACJUY010002721.1:111746-136717 GCA_014220935.1 Platorchestia sp. MABIK
TTTTGTCACTGCTTTGAACACCGACTGATGGCCGTAGTAAATAACGCTGGGGAGCACTTTTCAGTAACTTTGAGTTGCATTGGAGTTCTGGGCGCTTATTTTAAATCTGAAGTTATTTTTTCTCTACAAGCTCTATTTTGTATGCAATTTGAAGTTAATGAAATTGTACAAATGCGAACTTGCGTAAACCATGAATAAGCACTTTCATGCCCATATACAGGGGTTGGATAAAATAATGGAAACGCTTAACATTTTGGAATCATAAGCTTTGAATATGCTTCAAACAATTATAGCGTGACATATTTTTTTGTTTTTTTGTTTATTATTTTTGTTATTTGAAATGATTTTGAAAATGACTGTCGTTTGCGGATATTAAAAAGTGTTGGTTTTAATTTATAAAAATTGCATACCTCGTGCTCGTATGGCAGGGGCTAGTGTAACCAAAACGGCCCTATTGCTTGGCGTTTCAAGAGGTACTGTCCCAAACCTAATGACTGCCTTTGAAAGGGAAGGAAAAACGTCCTCAGCAAAGCGCAGGTCAGGCCGTAAGGTGAAGTCGTTTGCGAGAGACCGTCGGACTCTAAATCGAATTGTTAGAGAAAATCGTGAGACCACGGCTCCTAAAATCATTGCAGGGCTCAATAAACACCTACAAAATCTAATTCCCTCAATGCACAAGTCTTGATTCCACGGAAGAGCTGCAATTAGAAAACCTCTGCTCGCAATGATAAGGTTTGTCTTATTTTCTGATTCATTATTTTGTCCAACCCTTGTATATAGATAGGTTCTAATATTTTGTTCTTCTTTTGTTCCAGTTCAAACATGGCTTCTAAAAAGAGATATCATTGCAGAAACAAGCCTGATACCTTCTGCTACATATGTAGATGCAACACACTCAACTGTCAGAGACGTAACCTATCCTAGTTCGTCAAGTGTGCCTACAAGGTATATTTGGAAATTCATTTTGGTGTTCAAGACAAGCAATGGCCTCCTCATATTGTTTGCCACAATTGTGAGGAAATGCTTCGAGACTGAACCAAAGGAATATGCAAAGGTCTGTCTTTTGGATTTCCAATGATATGGCGCGATCCTACTAACCATGTAACTGACTGTTATTTCTGCTTGGTAAACACAACGGGTGTTGGGAGGATAAACTGACATGAGATAACGTCTCCAAACACTCACTCAGATATACGGCCTGCTCCGCAAATCTGAAGAAGTTTCTGTTCCAGTTTTCAAAGGCTTTCCTTCATCGGACGATGAAGACATTTGACCCGTTACAAGCAAACAAGACAGTTGTGACATTGGATCGACAGAGAAGTGTTCACAATCGGAGAACTGTTCTTCAGACACACTGAACCTTTCCCCGTCCCAAAGCCTCTTCTCCTGGCTGAACTGAATGATTTAGTGCGGAATTTAAGTCCTTATAAGAAAGCAGCAGAGCTTTTGGTATCAAGATTACAAGGCAGAAATCTTATTGATCACTCTGTTAAAGTATCATATTCCAGAAAACGTGACCAGCTTTTTGTGACCCTTTCAGACGACAGGCAGTCTGCTTACTGCCATGGCATCCCAAAGCTTATCAAAGGACTTGGTGTGCCTTACTATAGTCCTGCTGAATGAAGACTCTTTTTAGACAGTTCAAAGCGTAATCTAAAGTGTATTCTTCTACATAATGGCAATGTTTATGGAGCAGTACCTGTCGGTCACTTAGTGCATTTACGGGAAGACTATAATGATATGAGAATGTTCATGGACTTATTGAAGTATCATGAGCACAATTGGATCATTTGTGTAGACTTAAAGATGATCAACTTTCTTCTTGGACAACAGAAAGGTTTCGTCAAGTTTCCATGTTTCCTCTGTGTGTGAGACAGCCGAGTACGAGCCAGACATTGGGTCCAGAAGGACTGGCCTATTCGTGACACCCCTGAAGCAGGCATGCAAAATACCATACAAGACCCAATTGTAAGCAGAGATAAGATCATCTTTCTTCCTCCTCACATCAAGTTAGGTTTGATGAAGCAAGTTGTCAAGGCACTGGAAACCGAAGGTGAATGTTTCCAATACATCATCTCAGCTTTACCAGGGTTATCATTTGAGAAGATCAAAGCAGGCGTGTTTGATGGCCCACAGATTCGAACTCTAATTCGTGATGATGTTTGTTGCTAAGATGACTGTTTTAGAAAAGGCAGCGTGGTTATCCGTGGCAGTCGTTCAGAACTTCCTTGGAAACAATAAGGCCGAGAACTACAATGAACTTGTGAACAGAATGCTCCTCGCTTTTCGTGATCTCGGGTGCAACATGAGCACCAAGCTTCATTTTTTGAACAGCCACCTTGAGAAGTTCCCAGACAACCTGGAGGCTGTGAGTGACGAACTAGGAGAACAATTCCACCAAGACCTAAGGGTCATGGAAGAACGCTACCCAGGGCGCTGGGACAAAAGTATGATGGCTGATTACTGCTGGAGCATTAAGCGAGATTGGCGAGATGAAGTGTACAAACGTAAAACTCACAAACGCAAAAATTACAAATGCAAATTCCTGCCTGAATAAAATACACAAACAAATTGATAAGCTTTCATCAGCTGTGGTGATGTTCTGGAGGATGCTGAAATAACTTTGGGAGAAAGATTGACGTTTTCTAAGAAACGCTTTCATAGAATACGGCACAACCAACAATACTGGAAATTACTCACATATCTCACTCTAATGTTCCGTTTCTTTTGCCTTAATAAATATACAGGAATGACTGTCGTACCGTTTTAAGATTCAAGGGAACGAAAAAATTGTGGCTGAAATCGCAATTTCCAATCAGAACGAAAAATTTAAAATTTAAAAATGTCAAATTGCATAAAATTGCATAGCTGCAGACAAAAACCGACTTCAAATTTGAAATCAACACACTCAAATTTACTATAGACGGTTTTTTTATATGCAACAAAATGAGCGTTCCCCTGCGTAGTTGAAGTTCGAAAAACAACAGATGACTAATTTTATTTTCGCGGAGCAAATGTTTTTCTGTCTTTCCTCAATGACCACATGCTTCAATTCTTGAAGGATTTGGAAGCTCAAATATCTATTCGAAGTTTCAAGTCTCGCAGTATATTTTCAAGAAAATTTACATCAAGACTCACTGAAGGTCCTGACAACGACCCTATACACACAAAAAAAAATCAAAAAAATTAACCTGCAAATGCAGGTTAATTAAAAATTAAAATTAAACGCAAAATCAAGGTAAAAACCAATCTATCATGGTGAACATATTCATTTTGAAAACGATGTGAAATTCATACATTCTATCGTCAGGGTTGGAAAAAACATGATTGAAAATAATAATCATTAATAATGATCATGAATGGTGAAATTATAAATGAGAGGGGAATACATCACAAGTACGCAGAAAAAACTCTAAAAAAAATTTTCACACGAACTAATCACTCAAAATTAACCTGAAAATGCTGAAATCATTAATGAGAAATGCAAGAAAGTCATTTCATAAAAATTTGAAATTTTAAAACATCACACAAAACATAAAACTTTTGATACTACACCTGAGCAGCCACAAGACACATACACACCCAAATGCAAACTCAAACCAGCATATCGAGAGTTGAGAATGGGGAACGATGAATAATGTAGTAGAATTAATGAGGTTTGTTAGCGAATGTATGCAGTGATTCTATAATGCAAAGATCATCTTCATTATTTGCTTCACAAAGTATTGAAAAATTATAAAGTCTGAGAGAGTGATTGAAACTATTACAGTGATCTCCAATAGCGGATTTAGAAAGACTAGCAAATGGGAGACCTGTTCGGTGGCAAAACCCTGAATAATGACTGTGAACAACAAATGGTTGGAAGGTTGTACTTGCTACGTACGACTACTGGCAGCAATCGCGGAAGTACACACTGTATGTACACAGCATTTTCAATGCATTCGTCCTGTCGCTCATTCCTGTTAAAAAATGAAACTATCTTAAAGATATTCCAATCATAATCGTGTACGTCAATAGAAGTAAAAAAAGTTTTCACTAGCTCCAAGAAGTCGCACTTAAAATCACCAGTTGAGTAACCAAAAAAAGGCAGGTTAATGAATATTTTCTGCATAGGGACAGTCAAAGTTGCCGGAGGAACGAACTATTTATAATTAAGAAAGTTTCTTACTATTTGATTAATAGGAACAAGAAATTTTGAGTGATTAGTTCGTGTGAACATTTATTTGTAGAGTGTTTTATGCGTACTTGTGTATTCCCCTCTCTATGTAGTAATGGCTTGGCACAGGATATAATATAACGTTTTTAGATACAACTGAAATCATTGCAGCAGAAGCCAGTGAAAGTGAGTTTCCCGTAAACTGTAACAATTAATTTTAAATTCTAATTTTTATCGAAAAATCCAACCAAGATATTTCACTATTCCGTTTATTTTCAATTAAACAACTAAAGTGAGGATGAATACCATTAACATATGAAATCAAACCTTCCACCCTAAATCTCATTTAGAGATGGACTGCAGTGCAACCAGATTGTTATTTCCTCTACTTCCTAATTGTGGACATGCCTTTCTGAGCGTGTGTTTGGGTGTTGGTGTGAGTGTGCGAGCGCGTCATTTGGCTGCTCCTGTGTAGGATCGGAGCTGGTGTGTCATTTGTATAAATTTATTTCAGGTACTTCCTAATTTATTTCTGATCGTATTTCATTTTATATGTCTGACTTAATTATTTTATGCATTGCTCTATATATTTTCTCTCATATTTTTTCCAGCTCTAATGATGGAGTCTATGAATTTCGAAACGTTTGCAAATAAGTTTGTTTATAACGACGTTGAATCTTTTTATCCCGAGAGTGAGGCTCCTGAAGAATCTACCAATTAACACTAATTAGCACAAAATCAATGTTTTCCATCGGCCAAGCCAATCGCCGGGCCTAAATTCAAATGAAAATCTCTGAGGTACACTGATGGATAAAATCAAGAAAAGAATTCCAAAGCATGTTGCGAAGTTGAAAAAACGCATATCGAAGCATGGGCGAACATATCATGTCTCTCAGCAGTGAAATTAATCTCTTCACCAAGGTATATTCCCTCCATCAAGAAGAAGTAGCCAACCGAAAGGAGCCAGATTGCTCCTCCCCTTCCGGCCCCTCATAGACAAATAACCAAGAAGAGCTCACGGTCGCACATTGACGCCTTCCGGAAGTCACTTTCCTAGCAAGACACAACAGCGCGACGCTGGTTTACTCCTGCAGCTTCATAAGGGCTCGAAGATTCCAGACCCACAAAACTGACCCACAGTCACATATTCTAATTAACAATGCAGAGTCAGTCTCACGAGCAGAGAACCGACCCCACCCATCCGGACTGCAACACAGTCAGAGTGTTACAATCGCTCTCCACTCGTCTCTTTCTATTTCATTTCTCTAGCTTCCTCTAATGTAATATTTCGATCACGAACACCCTTCCAGCCCCATTCATTCATCTATCATGTCTTTAACCTACCACCAACATTTTTTCACGCCCTTCTCACTCTTTTACAATCTTTACCTACAGTTCCTCCTTAGTTCTCTCATTATGAATTGACTACTTCAACATACCACTGTTCACTCCTCTCACCTGCTTTCTCCTAACTCCAGTCATGCTTGTCACCAGCTCATTCCTTCCCTATCCCACAACGTGACTCCAGCCATAAGTTAGAAATTTCGTCTCGAGCGCATTTGTTGGCTCCGACCAGTCACTCACGAGCCTCATGTCACACAACACTCACATACAACCTCCTCTAAACGCATGATACCATTTTCTTACCTAGTTTTCACTTTCTGATCTAATTCTTCATTCGCAGCAACACACTTCCAAATACTCGGAACAACTCACTTCCTCTAGCACCTTTTCTTTCAAGCTTACATTCATTCCCCTACCCCCCTCCCTCGAACACCTCATAACTTCACGGTTATTTAAATTCACCCTGAGTTTCCTTCTATCACACATCCTTCCAAACTCTCTACCTACACAGTTTCCCTTCAGACCAGGTCACTAATGCTTTTTCATTAGCAAATAGTCAGATCGACAACCCTGTTCTGTGCATCCAACAATTCCAGCCTACCTAACACTCTCACCTACACCTCACTCCCAACTCGATCCATACACATATAAATGAAGCACGGGTACAATGCACATCCTCCCCACAAACCCTCCAGCACTTCGAATCACTCCTTCACTTCGTTTCCTGCTCTAACACTTTCCCTGTTATTGACATAAAAACTTTGGACAGTCTCAAATTCCAGAGTTAAGTAGAAAATAATCATTTCAATTAATACTTTCATCGCGTACTTGATTTCTTTTGTATAAGAATGTTGTGTACTTGAAAACTAATGTTTTATTTATCTGAATTAGTTCAACCATTTAAAATGATGACATGTCACAGTTTTGAGAACGTTGACTCACTATAGTTCATAAACAATTATGCAACGAACATTGATGAAGCAATACTAAACTTGACTGAAATTATATCGACTACATATAATCAATGTTGTCCGATCATCACTCGTACAATTACATCAAAAAACAGACAAAAGCCCGGGATCATCTCATAAATCGTTTTTAATAAAAAGACACTTCAAGCGTACCTAGCTCTTTTCTACGAAGGGTGAATACCTAGGGAAATGTATGGCAGATTCATGAACTATGTGACAAATCAGATAAGGACATCGAGAAAAAATCATTTTACGTTCAAATTTACTCAATTTAAAACTGATAGTAAAAACACCTGGCGCCTGCTTAATTCTTGCAATTAACCGAATAATGCTAATAAGAAAACAATTGAGCTTATTGTTCAAGATGATGTTAAACACAACGGGAAGAAAGATTTTGCTAATCTTTTAAAAATGTCTTTGTAAACGTTGGAAGGAATATAGCTGATGATATCCCTAGCGAACCTACAGATCACTTGGAATATATGAATCATTTCTATGAACACAACTTTTTTTCCCTCTACCTACCAACTCTTCTGGTGGAATTGTGTGCACAAACAACATGAAATATGAATCAAGTGGGTTAAAAACATTCTCAACAGAGATCCTAAAAGCTATAGCTGATATTACTACCCCGTTCATATCGAATATTATTAGCAAGTCGCTCATCCTAGGTTTTTTCCCAAACTCTCTCAAAGTTGCTAGAGTTACCCCTATTTTTAAAAGTGGGGAAAAAACTTGCGTAAACAATTATAGACCTACCTCTGTGCTACCAATTATTGGCAAAATATTCGAAAAAAACACACATAAAAGTATATTCCTGTTCTGAACAAAAATCATTCCTCTATAGTAAACAATTTGATTTTCGTTCTAAAAAAACAACAACACAGGTCGAATAAAATCATTTACAATACCTATATTCCATTATAGACGAAGGAAAGCTTCTTTTCTCCGTATTTCCTAACTTTCGAAAGGGTTCGATTGTGTGGACAATAGCATATTACTCTCGAAACTACATGTTATGGCATTAGAAGCGTTGCTCATGACTGGTTCAGATCATACCTGACAAATCGGAAGCAATTCGTTGTTATTGACAATGCAAAATCAGACCTTCAGACAATAATTAGCCATGGAGTTCCACAAGAGTCTGTCCTTGGGCCTCTCTCTCCTATTTCTAATCTTTACCAACGATATCATTACACCTACGTCCTTTTTAAATTCGTACTTTTTGTCAACAACAGCACGCTTTCTACGGTCCTTCCTAATCAAAATCCCGCTCTAATTACGGAGAGGATTTATAACGAGCTCCAAAAGATTTCAATGTAGCTTAGAGCTAGTAAAATAATCCATAGTATCGGTAAAACTGTCGTGTTTTACGCTTCAGCTACTCTCCGTCGTGTTTAAAAAAGCGCTACGAAGAAGGGTTCGTTTGGCCAACGATCACCTTCGCAAAAGATCCGTATTCACAAAAATATTCTCGCCGATAAGCACAGCATATGCGTAGCTCTACGAACATCGCCCAAAACATCGCAGCCAGCGGTTACTACATCGACGAGCGTCATTTGAAAGCTACGCCCACCCTGATACCCCTCTCTGGGAGAGCCACGTCACCAACGTCTGAAGAAAGCTGTACTGCCGACATTTCCATTTCTCTTCACATATTTCAACTATTACCGTAGACACTTAGGGTCTTGTTCATTCTATATAAATTACTTGTCAATTAAAATGTAAACTTAATTCAATCTAATTATCTGACGACACTTGCTATTTCCGGTAAATTATTAACGTAAAGTATCGTGAATGAAAACGCGTTTGTTCTAAGACGTAACAGAGACGCCGAAGCTGCCCCTTTCAGGGAGGCTGCGAGACATTAGCTCGACAGCCATACAAAGTGCAGGACGTGTAAACGCCTCGCTCTGCCCTCTGGCAGAGGGCAGTTTCAATGAAGGCACTGGCAGTTATATTCATTGAAGTCACGTAATTGACTTATCTATCAGTCGCCAATCTGGAAATTGAGTGCAGCTAGGTATCTATTCAACATGTCATCCACTATTATCATCCATATCTTGTTATTTTCACGTGTAAGTTTGACCGACATTCGCCATCAACGTAGAAAGTCTTATTCTGTACCTAGGATGTGTATATTAGATAATCTGTGTTTCGCTAACTGATCCAGTAACGAGGCCTCACCTCGATATGAGCTTATTATAAATAAATTCCTGTCCATCGATGGAGTCAACTAATTTGAATCAGTAGACGTCATCATTTCAATAATAAATTTCTAATATGGAAGCCTGTTTATTTAATCCCCTGTAATTACTTACCTCTTAGTTATCAGAAAATAAATGTCATCTAAAAATATTAATAATTGTCGTAACATCAGGAATTTACTGAAAGATACGTCATCGGAAATAAATGACTATAAATGGCTTATGGATACGATCAAAATGCTAACAGCGATGTAGGATCATGTAGGATCATTATAAACAAAATTATTTTATTCTCATACACGAGACATATATCTCTTCCACGCATCAAAATTGGCGAAGGTGAAATCGACGAAACTAACTCATGAAAGTTTCTGGGCATTATAATCGATAAACATCTGACCTTCAAAGAGCACGTTACTCACGTTAGCACTAACTTATCAAAATCCATTGGAATCCTCCATAAAATTAATAATGTATTGCTTGAAGAAGCTTTGCAATACCGGACGCTTTTCTCACCATACTAAAAATACGGAATAGAAGCATGACACGGAACTGGTAAAAAAACCATCGTACCATTTACTCTACAAAAAAGAGCAATTAAAACGGTAAAGAAACTCGAATGTAATGCTCACGCAAATGATTCACTCAAAAGTTTAATAATACCTAAACTTCCGGATCTTTACAAACTCTCCATATGTAATTTCATCTATAAAACAATTACCAATGATGGCGACAAACACCTCAAACAATTACCGAATATACAAACTGGTAATCACAACCATTTAACCCAAAATAGAACAGAAGTAACTTCATGCTTTCTGATTATTCGAAAGGTCGGTCACAACACAGTATCCCCTTCATTGGAATTAAGACTTGGAACTCAATCCCTGTGGAGATCCGTGATAGAAATTTTTACAAAGGTTTCATTGAATCTTGAATCCCATTTCCTATCAAAATATTAAGTATGTAAGATAATCAAGTCAAATCTCTTCTCCTAAATGACTCATCCTGATTGGACAATTTTGCCGTTGTTAATGTTATTGATCTTCAGTCTGTTCTCAGATCGCTTCTAGAATACGCTGTTAACATCTAGCCCATATAAATACATGGGCTAGACTTTATAAAATTAAGCATCAAATTTACAATGAATAATTATTTGATCAATCAAGTGCGTAATTAGGTTAAGTGAATTAGGTTAAGCATAACTGTACATCTTAGAATAGCGTTAGTGGTAGGATGCTCTAGAAGTCACTGAACTTATTCGGGCCCACGGGTAGCTATACTCAAATTTGACCATTGTACTAGCCTTAAGAAACATTCTACATCTGTATCTCTTATGGTAAATAAATTGCTCAAATTGTTTAAATTAGCATAAAATTTCGCGTGCGCAAATATTTTTGTCTCCTCCTGTGTTCACCTCAACTCACATCCCTGCGTCTGTGGTGGCGTAAGAGGGAATATGTTCCTTAATGTTCTACAGGGTTATGTCTCTTTGAAGTGGTTTAGTATGCGTCAAGCTACATGAAAGATACGTTTGCTCCCGAAATTTTGTAAACACTCCTCAAATCGTGACAACGTCTTCCAAAAAGACGAAATCGCTTGCCACATTTTTAAAAAATAAACTATTTCTTTTGGCCAGCAATTATTACGATTCTGAAACGACCTGAAAATTCGCTAGATCAAAACTCATTTGAGAATACCTCAGCAATCATTAAGCGGACGACCAAGGTGAAAAGCTGCTGTACGATTGTACTTTGATAAAATTAACGCTGCTTCTTTAAGAGTATTCTTCAGTTCTGTGCAGAGAAACGGTTGTTTAGAGAAGTAAATTGTGTCAATACTTCTGCTTGCAGTGAATGTTTAACGGTCATGAGCAATCTATTTATGTGAATATTGGGGGTGTCCAACTGAGTAATCTACCGCAATTGACCAATAACCAATCGCTGCTACCACCAAATGTCTGGCGGTGCTCACGGAAGATCATTGACAGAATTCATGCAATTATTCCTCGCGTTTCAACGCTACAAGACAACTGCGGTAAAAACGGACATGACTTCTGTGTCACAGAAGTCCCTAATACTGCGTGAAGCTATTGACACTGCATCAATACTGCAGTAGGACTACACTGATTTTAAATAGGGTAAAGCTGATAGATGTTGTTACACAGGCAAGTTGTCACGATAAGTAAGTCAGTAAAAAAAGGCTAAAGAATGATAGAAGCTAGATGTCAAATCGGATTGATAATTGCATCATAGCAAAGGGAAGATATATCTCTTATCGTCAACATTAAATGATGAGTACGAATTGGTTTGAAGCACTGAACGTGAATACTGAATTTTTATTTTTTGTCGCTGTCCCATTTAATACAAACAGCTCTATGGGGTCATTTATTTCCAACCACGTCAGCTTTGCCTGTGCAGGAACTTTAAAAAAGAACGATTTAGCTCACAGAGTTTGAAACGGTATCCAATTAAAGCACGTTTTACGCAAACAAGGGACTAGAGAACAGATCAGAAAAAGCTTGTATGGTCTACTCCCATTACCATACCATGGGATGGAAATAGAAAATGTTTACGCCAGAGGAAGCCATACAATAATAATGAGACATTATTGTGAGTCAATTTGTGATTCACCGAGTGTTAAAATTTAAAAAATTCATTTTTCTCTCCTTGAACGTAAACTGAGGAGATTAATCGAAATTAAAGAGAAGAAAACAAGTCAAGTTCGTGACCTGTTATATAATATTATTGTGATTATACTCGCTCTAAAGAATTGTTTTTATAATATATTAAATTTTTGTTTGAGTACCGCGAGCCATCATTGAAATGATTCTCATGCCTCGTGGTGCATATAAAGTTGAGGCCCTCATGAATTTCAGAGCATTACAATCCTATCAATTACAAGTTAATGTAAATTACGAATTTGTAAAGAGGTTAATCGGTAAAACTTAAGAGTTTGCCGTGTGCTAGGTGATTGAAAATAGTACCAGTTTTGAAGTAATTAAGCAACCTGTAATATTATTTTAATTCTGCTCTACGTTGAACAATCAATTACCAGCACGAAGATGGCGCATTACACGCCTTTCTACAAAACTCATTTGATTAATTTTTCTAATTTCACTTGCGGTGTGGGAATCGTAAGCATTGTTCATATTCAAAAATTAACTGTAATCGAACAAACATTTTGCGTAGAAATATAGGACCACAACCTGGCTCTACCGATGTGTTCAACTCAACGCATTTTCTTAAGGAACAAAGTTGAAGAAACTTTCCACCTCACCCACCATGACCAAAACTTGTCCAGGCCAGCATCACACACGAGCTGAGCCTTCAAAGGAAATTTTAATGGAATCCAGTTAGGATCCCAAAGGCGTTCCAAGGCGAATTTTACTGGAGATGAAACTTGGCTTAGCTATAGAATAACGCAATGCTTCCCTTTGGGTGAGAGGGTCTAGTCAATTCAAAAACAAGCTGGTCTGATGGGAAATTTGTAGTCGGAATTCAAGCGATGCTTAAAGTGTTTTTTTCCTGAAGATGAAACGTTATATTGTGTTTCTTTCTTATAATGGGTTACGAGGAAACGTTTCGAAATGTTAATAAGAAACATTCCATGAAATTAATATATAAATAACATCACGTTTCACAGATTCACAAATGTCCTTTTGTGCTCTCAAAAATATGAGTAAAAAATTTCTACAGCTTTGTTTGACCAACAATGTCATCTCTGTTCAATATTTTTGATTCCACTTTGCTTACATGATGCTCATAATCCCAATATAGATATATATCCTGAATTCTTACATTGTTCTGACAAACTTTTCACAGTTAGTATCACAAGTCTCAAGCGCTTTTGGACTTGTGGATATTCCCATTATCAGATCTTAGCACTAGGCAAAAACCTGTAAGCATTCGTTACAGGAGCCCTCGTAAACTGAAAACACTTTATTAGAGCGACTCTCTACCTCAGCTAAAATTACTTAGATATTTGCAACCATGCCAGAGTCATCAGAAATACATTATCAGGTAGAGACAAGCAAACACCATTCGACACCTGCGTCACACGACCTAGTTGTTAAAAATGGAGTCCTTCATTCACAGCTCCGTCACAAAACTTCCTCCTCACAATATTATAGCCGCATTGCAGCGACCCCATCAAGCCAAACATTGCTGAGCACTCCCCTCAAGCCGTATATTCCTCATTTTTTGTTCGTTCATCATTTGCGAAGTCCAAATTTTGAGCTGGCGCAAGGCAGGCAACTTTTCGCGGGCGTAGCGAACATAATTGGCGACGAGGGACGAACGGACGCAGTGAGCTCTCAGGCCACCTCCTGTCACTCTCGCTCATAGTTTCTGACGTAAATTTGTGTGTTATCTGCAATACTTCACATATTTAGGATGTAATTTGTTTTAGTGTTAGAGATAAATAAAGCTTGTGGATGTAACGCAACAGTTTTAACCCCGTACTCACAGCCCTTCTACAAGTCTCACATGTAATTTGGTTCTTTTATTACATCAGCTACGCCGGATAAGGCAAACAACGCGGGTCAAGCAAGGCCTTTTTGTTGAAAATTTATCAATTTTCTTTAATAGATGGAAAGCATAAACAAAAATTCGCAGTCTAATGAAAATACAAGTTGGAAAAATATTGTACCATGATGTCTGGATGCCTCTTTGACGAGCTCGTACCCAAAAAAATAGGTACACTCTTACCAATGATTTTCTGCAGTTCTACAAAGTGAGTACAGCTTAGGGTCAGTTCAAAGCAGTGCATAGCAGTGCAATAATTCTCGTTGCAGCAAAGCGATCGCAGCTCAATGGCTTCGGAGAGGGTGCACTGCAGTACTGCGCTTGTAGTAAATTTTACAGCAGTAGTTCATGTTACTAGAAGTAGTGCAGTCGCTTTTACTGCACTGTACTACTAGTGGATGCGTAGCAGGCTTTGAGAAGATTTTCTTGCCGGACAAAGATGAGTATATGCCTAACGAACCGGAAGCAATACGTTTCCACTGATGATGTGCAATCTGAACTACTGACAATTAGCCACGGAGCACACAAAGATCTGTCCTTTGACCTCTATTATTTTGAATCTTTACTAACGATATAGGCAAATCAACTTCATTTTTCAAATTCATACTTTTTGTAGGCAACAGCACGCTTTCTACTGCTCTTCCTAATAAAAATCCTATTTTAACCCTTTAACGTCATCATTTTCCTACTCACATTACCGTTATTATAGCCACCATCATTAGACTTACTCTGGCATCAGGCAGTGACCGACATTAGAATGTGGGAGGAGCTGCCACGTACTCGGCAGTGAATTCCAAAGAACACGCTAGCGAACAAATTTAAAAAGGAATAAAATATATTAGAACTGTTAATGAAAGTGAATTTTGAAATCCACGTTGACAGTAAAGGGTTAATAGCAGATAGTATAAATAGTTTCAATGAGGCTCAAAGCTAATAAAAAAAACCTCAACATCCATAAGACAAAATGCATTAAATTCTCATGCACACGGAATGCGTCTCTGCCACGAATCATTATATAAGACTGGTGATGGTGAAATCGAAGAAACCAACTCCGGTAAGTTCCTGCGCATTATAAAAGCTAAGCACATATCAGTACTAACTTGTCAAAATCCGTAGAAATACTCAATTAAGTAAAAAATGTATTACATGAAGATGCTTTGAAAATCCTTTATCGGACGCTTGTTTCACGATTGTTACAATACGGAATAGAAGCATGGCACGGAACTGATAAAAATAAAACGAAATGCTCTTTGCACTCCATAGAAGAGGCATTAGGACAGTGAGAAAATTAAAGACAATGCTCACACGAATGATTATTTCAAAAGCTTAAAAGAGCCAATGCTTTTGGGTCTCTTCATACTCGCCATACATAATTTCATGTTTAAAACATTGACTAATGAGGGTTGCAAAGACCTTGAACTACACTAACTAGCCAATGAAATCACATCACTCGGAGAAGATGTGATCTCATACTTCCTTATTATTCAAAAACATGGTCACAACAGTCTCTTCTTCATTAGCACCAAGACTTGGAATTTGATCCCTGCTGAAATCCTTGAAAAAAATTTACAAAGCTTTCAAAATGAATCTTGAATCCCTATTTCAATCTGAAAATTGATCACACAATTTAACGAAGTCAAATCTTTTCTGCTAAATGATTCATTTTCATAGGACTAATGACATAGATTTTTAATCTGATAATAGAATGTACGTACTGTTCTCATCTAGCCCATATAAACTTTGGCCTTAAAATTGAGCACATTCAGGCTTAAATACAACTTAGGGTTGTGGGAAAAAAGTATTTGAGCGAAGCCCTTCACTGATCAGTCTAGCGTGTAACTAGGTTAAATGAATTGAGTTAAACATAATTGTACGCCTTAAAATAGCGTTGATGCTGGGATACCCTAGAAGTCGTTGAACTTATTCGAGCCAACATGTAGCAATATTCTAATGTGTCCATTAGACTAGCCTCAAGAAACAATAAACTGGTGCATCGATCTATGTAAATAAATCAGCTAAATTTTTAAAAGGTTTAAATTTTTGTTAGTGGAGCGATTAATTTCCTTCAATATTTTCCAGGCAATGTTGAGGCATTACTTTTTACCAGCACAGAAAATTAACTGTCCAGCTTTGCTCTTACATGCAGTTTTTCTGAACACCTGATAATGACCAGAGTGAAGTATTGAATTTAAATAACAAATTCGCTTTCGCAATATTTCCTACACTTTCCAACAAACGGAATTTTACTGCACTCGCTTCAGCTCAGCGAGTGCAGGAATTATTGACTCGCTTCAGCTCAGCGAGTGCAGGAATTATTGACTCGCTTCAGCTCAGCGAGTGCAGGAATTATTGACTCGCTTCAGCTCTGCGAGTGCAGGAATTATTGACTCGCTTCAGCTCAGCGAGTGCAGGAATTATTGACTCGCTTCAGGTCAGCGAGTGCAGGAATTGTTGACTCGCTTCAGCTCAGCGAGTGCAGGAATTATTGACTCGCTTCAGCTCAGCGAGTGCAGGAATTATTGACTCGCTTCAGGTCAGCGAGTGCAGGAATTGTTGACTCGCTTCAGCTCAGCGAGTGCAGGAATTATTGACTCGCTGCAGCTCAGCGAGTGCAGGAATTATTGACTCGCTTCAGGTCAGCGAGTGCAGGAATTGTTGACTCGCTTCAGGTCAGCGAGTGCAGGAATTATTGACTCGCTTCAGCTCAGCGAGTGCAGGAATTATTGACTCGCTTCAGCTCAGCGAGTGCAGGAATTATTGACTCGCTTCAGGTCAGCGAGTGCAGGAATTATTGACGCTTCAGCTCAGCGAGTGCAGGAATTGTTGACTCGCTTCAGCTCAGCGAGTGCAGGAATTATTGACTCGCTTCAACTCAGCGAGGAATTATTTCAGCGTAAAATATTTTAGCTAGGTGCTCACCGTCTCATTTTACGACACTCATGCCACTTACTGTTCTGTGTTTAATGTAGGAGGATATTCTAAAGCAACTATTTAAATGGCGATGACATTATCAAGAGTAAAGAAAACTACGAACGTTGGAGCGGCTTTGAAGAAGGCAATTGGAATGAAGAAAACTTTGTTAATTGTAGAACTCCATAGAAAAATTCATTATTCTAATTTATCGGATATAAAACATCAGCATCATTATATATCCAGTCATACTCAGAGTTACATTTATATGACTCATATGAAGGTGTGATATCTCTGCATAAAATGATCCTTCTTGGCATGTAATGCCTTGGATTAGTCTCATGCCCTCACGTTTGACTGCTGGTTATATCACTGAAATCGATGCCGAAAGCAAGCGAGAGTAAAGTACACTCTGAAAAACAAATTAAATTTCAAATTCTATCTGATTGAGTTACATAAAACTCTAGATTCGAGAAATGTAGACAATAGTTCATTAAGAGACATCAATGTATGCAATAATTCCTAAATATAGAACTTAGATTTAAGGATTTGTTCACCTCTATTTTTCATAAAATTGAAGCATTCCGAACTAAAATTTCGGTTAAAGAGTTAAGATAGGTAAGAAAACATATCAACAGCGCAAAATTTATTGACACCATGAAAAAAAAAAAAAAAATGTATGGGAAAACATTATTTGGTTAAAAGATATGTCAAGTTAAATAATTGTTCCTATTGCCAAATTAGTGCATCTTGTTTAAATAACTTTTCAAAATTACAATCGGCACATTCATTACCCCTGCAGATTTTACTGAAGATGGATGCACGTGAATATAATGTCGAAAGTCAAAGATACACCCGAATCTATTCTAAAACAAATAGTTGGACTTCGTAATGAATGATTTGCCTATAGGCCAATTGCTGGACGTCTCAAGGTTCCACACGTAACTGTTGGTGCAATAGTTCGGGAGCATTGAGAGACTGCGGCAATCTTTAATCTAAGAGTCGGCGCTTTTCGTAATTTCACAGAGGCTCTCGACGCTGTGTGCTGTGTAAGGTGACAAATGCACCCGTGACAACCCGTGAGTGCGTACAGAAAGGACTGGAAATACAAGGAGTTCGCATCATTCGATCGAAAAAAGTTGCTCAAATATCCTTACTTCGAAGCGGTCTACATGCCCTCACTCCAAGTGGAGCTCTTGTTATTAGAGTAGAACATGTGGTGAACCATTGAACGTTGGCCAAAGACCATCTTGGCAGAGGAATTGAGTTTTGGGAACTGGTTGTATGGTCCGATGATTGTGAAATTAAACTTTTCGAACGAAACGAAGCTCGTCTTGTTTGGAGGAAAATAGGGACTTCCTATGTTCCCAAGAATGCTATCCGTAAAGTCAAAGATGGAAGAGACAGAATCATGGTGTGAGGCTGATTTACTGGTCATGGTATCAGGGAACTCCTCATAATGCATGGGAAAATGGAGAGTTCCATATACACAGAAAAATTGGGCATAAGCTTTTGCAAAGCAGCTATACTCAAATGTGTTCATTGTGATAGCCTAAACAAAAAAAATCTTCCTGATGTCTCACTTGTAAATGATTTTTTTTCAGTTGTTTTTAATTGTCTAAATTGTAAGTTGGATCAATGACCCCACCTTGTTTTCGACGGTATTAATTGACTTGTGAAGTTCAGGGCAAATATTTACAAAGCACGCACCTAAAAGTTCAATCTAGACCGGACTCTTTTCAAAACTGTTCTCTTATATTAGATTGTGAACCATAAATCGTAATACAACAAAGCCGTGTACTTCAGAGTTATCGTTTACATGGTGTCGATGATGAAACTTCCAGCGGTGCTTCTTCGGGACATGCTGGTAGAAGCTCTGGTCTGGGGTCGCTACACAGAAGAGTTACGCAAAAGGCGTGCTCACATTTCTCACGTTTCTTTAGAAGATGTTAGTGGAACGAGTCTTGGCTGCTTGACTCTCAGAATGTGAGTGTGTTATGCTCACACAGTCCCAGCAGTGGTATGAACTTTTGCGCTGATATTCAATTGAGTGATCAATAGGATGTATTGCTGGCACTTACAAACTGATCTGATTTACAACGCGTAAATTGAAAATTCTAAATACTGAAATACTTCTTACACTCCATAATATAACCATTTTAGGAAGATTCCTAAAGATTTTCACAACTGAAACTGCTTTGCAGTACTAAGTATCAGTAAATAACGTTTAGAATTAATTAAAGGAAGCGAGTACGTACATCAAGTATCGTTTTTCAAGGAAAAATGTGCATTATACAATTAATATTCCGCCCTCACAATGCTATTCTTGGTCTACCAGGCGTTCGGTAAGCCGGTTTTTATTGCTATTGTAAGATTTGAAAACGGGTGAAATTGCACTCTTAGTCCAGAAAATGTCGACGTCTAATTTATATGCTGTACAAACCTGATGCTCCACATAGCAAACATAACACAAGACATAGAGTAATACAAGCTGGATTTGCTAGATAACAATACTCAGCAAAATGAAGGCTCACATAATACACGTTGGGATAGGGCAAAAACTTACAGTGAAACCGCAATCCGTTTCAAAGTTGGCGACAAGGCTATTGGTCAGGACAAACATCTGCATATATTTAAGCGGCTCAGCTGCTCTGTTAATTCACGTATGCAGAACATCCAGGTTGTGACTGAGCCATCTACCACTTCTGCATGTCTTGAGTCTCACTTCAATCGATCATTTGATTTTTCGTTAGCCGTAGCTAAAAATGAACACTCAATTACTAAATTAATTTAGGAGTCAAATCTATGTTAGAGTATGTAGGTGTTTACAACAACTGTCAGGAAAAAAGGACAAACTAAAAATTGGAATTTTAATAATAATTTCTACCCTTTCTTAGATAAAATATCACATAAGAAGTACGATGATCGTTTCAAAATTAGATTCAACTATTTTTTTAGATCCTCGCAATAGTCTGGAGAAGCTCAGATGTCGCAACCTTGCAGGAAACTTTCAGTATCAAGGCAGGGAATTCTCTCATTCTTGAGAGTGCAAACACAAATTAAACATGTGAAAATGTTTAAGAGAGGAAAAAAATTTTTCTGAGATTTAATTTGCGCTTTTATTTTTCGAGTAACGTACTTGTGAACAAAAAATAAGATGAATTATTTTCACAGCTCCCATAGAGGCATCACTTTTCGTTTTCTAAGAAAAGTGGTCACTCTCAGCTTTGAAAAAAAGAATTCCTCGATATTTGCCATGTCGAACTGTAAGCTATCATTTACTCGAAAAAACTTTCATTCACATTCTAGGGGTTTTATACATCCGAGAAAAACTTTTTTTCATGTATTCAAAGCATAAGTTCCTACTATTCAATATTCTATCTTCAATTTCACCGAAATAGTGTCTAAAATTTTAAAGGTTTTAAAACATTTAATGGTAGTTCACAGGAGTTGTTTAAACAGTATTGATAATCACAACTCGCTGTCTAACACAAACATAAGATCAGTTACAAGTGGCTGTAATAGGCAGCCTTACCTTCGTAGCGGCCTAAGCCAGTTCACTCATTTCGTCTACTGTTGTCAAGCGAGGGGATGGGAACATTAAAATGAGCCATTTATTAAATACAAGTATACTTTGGGTAAGCGTGGGATAGGATAGCTCAGAATACTTGCCCGTCCTCAGCCACTCCTACACATCCCACTGACCAGAGGAAGACGAGGTGGACAAGGTGGACTTTTTTGCAGACAAGGTGGACTGACAGAGCGTGTAAGGAAGCGGCCCTCGCGATAAAGAGCTGGTTTGGGGCCCCGAATTACAATTACATGAAAAATTTCGTCTACAAATGGTCTGGCTCTGGTTGGCTCCTGTGTATAGACGATATGAAGGTTTTTGCATTTACCCAATGAATGCTTCAAGTTTCTTCCGTAAATAAAAAAAGAAAGAATATAAAATTAAAGTTTACGTACACGGTTCGTGAATTTTTTTCTGCTGTCCATGCATGGTCCGTTCGTTTGCTAAATCTGAACCAGAAAGCTGAATTACTCACACTTTACGTTCACAAATCGAAGAGCTGGCACCTTAACTAGACTTATCGATAATACATGCAACCGCCAAAACGTTTTGACCTGCGCATATCACGTAATTCGTACAAAATATTTCAAGACTCCTCATAGAAACCTTTACGCAAGATAAGTCGATCAGTTGAAAGTGAAAATATAGATATTATTTGTGAAAATATAAATTGAATGTGTGAAAAGATGTAACGGGAAGAAAACTTTTTCCTGGTGCACTTTAAAAAACGAAAGGATGTATTATTTTCTCTCAATTGACAGTTGTGTCAAATGCTAGTTCCCGTAGTAAAATGCTCGCCTTCAGCTTCCAAAAAAAATTAATACCTTGCGACATTTTGCTCATTCCACATTCAAGGACAGGTATTTTAAAATAAATGTGTTAGAAAATATTGGTTGTCTTATTGAAAGCAGCAATGTAGCATTTTATCTCTGGCTTCACAAATTTAGCGTCACAGCCTTAATAGGTGATTTGAATGAAGGAAAGTGTATGAACGGTATGGCGGTTTCGGTCGTAATTAAAGAAACTATTTCACTATACGGTGTTAGGTAACATTTTCTGAAAGTCACGAAAGTTACGTGTGTGAAGTAAAACACCCCCAGAGTTACACCACGTAATCCAAATTAATTTACGCAGGAATACCTTAATGTCACTGCCTTCCTTCCCTCCGATTGTTCTATGCCATTGTTAAGACCAGTGCGACGTCACTGTTATGTGTCAAGTCTAAGATAAGGTCTAGAGATAAAGGAGGCATTGTTCCCACAATTAAAGTGTGCCTGCTCCTAAAAGTGGCAACATAGCATTTTCGTCGCACTGGTAGTCAGAAGGTGGTAGCAATTTTCAATAGAATCCAGTAGGAGGAGTAAATGCTTTCCTGTCTATAATTTTCATCAGAACTTCTTTCTCATTTGTTCAAAAATTACTCATATTCTATGTAAAAGTCTATCAATTCCAAGTGTTGATATAAATTAGATTGGCTCATATTTTGAAGATACCGAATTTCAAATCAACAGGGCTGAGGCCATTCCCAAACAAGCTCGGCTACGCTTCGATTTTCCTTAGCATTAGAAATAATTCTTGAAAACTGACTTTTTTAATTTCACAGGAAAAGTGTCACTGCATGTCTCCTAAGATTTTCCAAAGCTTGGTCAACCCTGTTCTATGGAAAGTCACCTATGTTGATTTAGTTTCGCCCCTTCGATTCATGAAGGGGCGAAAATGCAAACGGCGCGAAATCTTGGATTTCTGTCACATCACATATCTACGAGTAGGTCTGGAGATGTGGGACGCATTGATCATGTCTTCAGCCTTGTTGGTAAAATTCGTTGCTGTTAAACTGAAAATTCCGCTCGCTTTTTCACCGTTTTTCTACGTGCTTGTCTTACTTGAGGTCTTGGGTGATTGAGGATACTATAGTCTCTATGTTGCTCTACTGCTTCATTGGGGGAAGTGTCGATTAACGTTTAAGATAATTTGCCAGGTTTCGGCACATGGGAAAAATCGGTTTAGATCTACTTGACTTTATGCTGCCAACGTATTATTTACCAAAAGAAACTAAAAATATCCATGAAAATCATCTCACGCCTGCGTCTCCTGAGTTACGCCCCAAGCCCTTCTTCAATTTAAGTTCACCTCTACTCACATCTCCCGTCCTTCATAAGCTCTTACGCCCATCCTCTCCAATATATCTATCCGTCAGGAATGCTTTTGGCCATACTTTTTCATGAACATTAAATATCAATTTTCACACAATGTATCGATAGGAATGAATGATAATTAGTCAATTAACAGTAGGATATTTTTGTGGGTTGGCTGACTAATTAAATAGAGATTGCTATGCATTTGCATGTACATGATTACTGTGATTGCTATGCATTTGCATGTATATATTTGATGTCACACGTCATTTGGAGAGAGTGAAGGATTTGGAGAGAGTGAAGAGTGAGTGAATCTGTCGCTTGCTCCTCTCTCACTCAGGGGAGCTATCAACAACACAACTGGGACTCCCGCTAGCAGAGACATGCGAGTTTCACAAGTGTAGTCCAATGCAATTCAGTGTTTCGTCACTTTCGTAATGACTCATACGCTGCATCACAGTGGGACATCCGTCGTCACCATCAGTTGCACAAAAAATTACCTTTTATTAATATGATTCGCTTTCAAGTCACATTGCCGCCGTCGCTCGCAGTCATTGTGTCAATGAGAACCATAACTGCATAGAAAGAGTCACGACATACACGCCTTCCTGTGATCATTGAACGTATGATTCTTGGCGCACCTTTGACATGCCGCAACAGCTTGAGGGGTTTGAGTGTTGCTGACGTCCCTTTTTGCCTCCACTTCCCTCATTGCCTTCACTTCCCTCATTGTCTTCACTTCCCTCATTGTCTTCACTTCCCTCATTGCCTCCTCTTACCTCATTGCCTCCTCTTCCCTCATTGCCTCCTCTTCCCTCATGGCCTTCACTTCCCTCATTTTCTTCAATTTCCTCATTGTCTTCACTTCCCTCATTACTTCTACTTCCCTCTTTGCCTCCACTTCCCTCATTGCCTCCACTTCCCTCTTTGCCTCCACTTCCCTCATTGCCTTCACTTCCCACATTGCATTCATTTGTAAGCGTTCAACATTGTAACGTTCAAAAGTAGACATCTTTCGTAATATCTCACATTCGCATGTTCAATGTGTCGAATCTAATTACGAATGATGTGGATGAAACTTGGTGTTATTTTTTATCATTTATCATTACTTTATTTTTTATCATTACTCTACCTCTTTTTGATGAAAAGAAAATTCATTGTCTGAAAATTCAGATCTGGAATTGGAAATCATATAAGTATTTTAATATTTGAAAGGGAATGAAAGCAAGTCTCGCAAGTCTCGCAAGTCTCGGCGGTGGTGGTGATGTTCGTCAAGCCAGGGGCGATGTATCTTAATTTTTATTGCTTTTTAGCTCGAATTCAAAAATTTTCACGAAGAAGGGCGGTTGATGCTTCAGGTCTAGACGTCTTGTTTTATCTGTGTAGGGTTATTCATAGGCTGTTCAAAACACTAAATTTCTTCTTTGGTGAGAGCTTCTCAATCGCTCATTTAGAGCGTCCATGGACGCGCGTTTGAGTGTTCGGTACTCGCTCTGAAATGCAAGAACTTCTCAGATATCTCATTCCGTGAAACACCGATGCCTGCACTGATAATTAAATAAAACAGAAAATTTTTATTTTTCATTCTTTTTATTTCTATTAGTTCGACGTAATCCCTGATCACGTCCAGGTATTGATGATATTAAACCAGATCTCAAGAATTTTAATACTTTTTCAGAGTTTGAATGATTTAAAAAACTATTTGAGTATCTCAAAGTACTCACAGTAGGTCAAAATATAACGATGCAATGAGAACGAACCACAACAATTGCTCATGTTCCTTTTGGAACGTAAGATTACTCTATTCAAAAATTGACGAAATCAATTGTACTAAATAAATTGTAATTGTAATAACTGAATTGAATTGTAATCTTGAAATTATAATCTTCATGGAAAGTAGGCTAGATGATGCATCGAATGACGTATAAAATGCAAAACCAAAATAGCCACCATTCACTACAAAAGAATGATGAACGTGGAGCAGGAGTGAGTGTGCACACATCTAGAATAAAAAATTCTTGAATCATTGCAAATGTTACAATAAATAAAAAACCTATCGAATCATCATTCATTAAACGCTCAAAAAATCGATAAACATAATATTCTTGAAACGGCCTCGTATAGCCTGTTCGATGTCCTTCATGAATGAGCTCAATAAAATTAAATCGCAGGTCATTGAGTTTTATACATTGACATAATCATTTGCATCGACTTTCACTACAAGTTTTTGCAACATGAAAGCGGTAAATTTTTTGAATGCGTTTCAGTTTTAATCTTTCGTCCGTATAATTCCAAAGACAACGCGTGTCTCATCAGGACCTGCCAGGCTTCTTAATAACACTCTCTTGGCAGACCCAACTGACTTCCTTACAGGAATAATTACTTTAACTTATCTTGTCATTTCTTGGTGTTTATGATTGAGGAAAATGCTTTAAATACTTGTACGAGGTAACAAGCTAAAACTCACACCCATAGGTATGAAACTGAATCAATATATCTGAACACGTTTGCTTTAGTCGCACCTTCTTAAAAACTTTAAAATGATGAAAATTTCAAGGAAATTAATCATCTCTATTGAAAAAACGTTTCGGAGCCCAGCTCCATCATCAGTTCGAAAAACAAATCATTGTCTCTGAAATAAACGATTTAAGTACAATGAGTTGTAGGTATTAAAATGTATCATGAAAGGTAAAAGCAGAGAACGTCAAAAAAGAAAACCAAAAAACAACACGCAAAATATAGGTCTGAAATAAAATTAGGCTGGTGATAAAGGGACTTCTACCTATTTACTATTTGCAAAGGGTATGAAGTGTCCATGAAGTTCCGATCAGGGTTTCGTTTGAAAATATATAATGACTCTAAAATCACGAGGTCATATGAGGTCGAAGTAGAGTTTAAAATTTGACATCGGCAGGAAACATTGGGACATTGGGTTTTGTGCTCCAGAGCAATGAAAAGCGAAGTGCTCCAGAACAATTAACTCCAGCAATGATGATTGATCAACTTGTCATTAATGAGTGGAACTCGATGAAGCAATGGTATGTCTTAATTATAATTACTGTGAAAGAGTCGCGCTTTAATCACTCTTTCTTGTCTTCGGGATGTATTTTCTTTCCCTGAGCATTAATCGCACCTCCTGCGATATTGACGA
>JACJUY010002722.1:12427-27174 GCA_014220935.1 Platorchestia sp. MABIK
TTACAACTTTTACCCTAACTCTTTCAAAATAATTCATATAAATTCGGAATGAAATAAATCTAAAAAATGAGTTACGCGAAGTTTTAGAGAACACGATTTACTTTCAAATGCAACAAACCTCATTGCTATAGCTTTGTAAACTTCGGACTTACACTCAAATAAAAAAAAATGTTTTTTTTATTATAAGGAATAATTAATTTTCTATGCCCCCAATGAAAAAATTTTATAGAAGATAAGTTGTTACAAATGTGGAGATCTAGTAGTCTACAAATTTTCATAGACGTACGTCCCATGGAAAAAAATTAATGGAAATTTAATTTCGTGAGTTTAGTATTTATTCAAAACTTCCTAGCTGATGGTGGGTATTAACTCAAACCATACATTACTAATATAATTACTCTACTCGTCTATCTATGCTCTCCTCATTGCATTAAAACTTTACACCACTATCATGTACATTGAATATTATTTTGATGTGTAGAAGCAAGGTAAAAGGGATTATGAAACCGGTACACCATTGTTTTGGGTTAAGATTTAGAGCATTGCCAGGACAGCAATTCTGACATGCAGCGACGAAGGGCACTTACATTCATCAGGAATGCGTAACGCTTTCTTGTCTTGCGCACTTGTTGTAAAACTTTCGACTCCTGTCTTGCAGTAGCCCTAATAAATTACGCCATAAACCGAGCAATCGGCGAAGTTCACAGTCTGATGCATGGTAGATTTCATTGTGCGGGAGCCTTTGTTTTTTCGGGGAAAAAAAATTCCCTGTGATACGCGTGAGAGTTTTCTCTGACCAATTGTTGTTGCATTCCTCACAGATGAAGATCTTGACGGTTCGGTGTTGTTCCTACAACATGGTGCAACATCGTTCACCTCTCAACTTTCCCTCGAAATCCTGCAAACGACGTGTTTCCAGGTCAAGCACGGAAGACCCAAAGGCAACAATGACTCCCCAAATCAATGCCCCTCGTACCATTAATCAGAAGGATGTAGCAAACTTCCCAGACTACAGAACTGCGTCGACACTGAAGGTCGCTACTAAATTGATAAGATTTTTCAAACCTTTTGAAGTAAAACTGCATTCAGTACACTTTACAGCTGTTCTAAATTTCTCACTGTGTCATTATTTGTTTTTCTTTCATGAAATTTATAAATCACTGCGTCGACTTCCCGTTCATGACTAATTGTTTCGAAATATTCTTCAGGGAGCGACATTTGTTAAAGATTGTACCCAATAGAGCATGCGAGAAAATTACATTTTACCTGAAATGTGAGATAAAATAAGGATTGCGAATTTCGCTTCAAGTCGTTAATGAAAGCAGGATGCTTAATTTCGCCCAATATAATTACTGAAAGCAAAATCTGGAAGGTGACACACAAGCGTTCAAACCAAGAAATATCAGAGCATAACAAATACATAAATATAAACATATGTACTAATTTAACGTTATTTTTTAAATATCGTTTATAATGATTGAACCAAGACAGCTCCATTTTTCTCAGTTATTGAAATGCGAAATTATTACAATGATAAACAGGGTTTAATATTCCGAAATAAATGGTGTACAGTAACCAGGATAAAGCCATCGAGGACATGTCTCGATCGCCAGGTATTTTTCAATTGCGTCCTGGCTACCTCGCTTCTCCGCCTTGAGTTGGTTAAATTATCAAACAGTAATTTATACCATTTTGCTGTAAATTAACGGCATAAATATATTATTTAAGTTTTAAACGATAAAATAAGGTCAAAAGGAGTTATGAAGTTTCCAACACATTGGCCTTGTTACCTAACTTTCCAATCATTAATAGCGCAGAGGTAAGACAAAAGTTCAAGAAGGCAAAAAAATTTAAATGTTAATTTTATTTTGTCGTTTCTCAACACCGCGGAAGAAACTTCAAAGTTGGTAGGATTATCAAAATGTCAACCAGGTTAGTGCGACTAGGCGTTAAATTATACGAGTTAATTTTTTAAAAGGAATAATCAGTACACGTATAACATTTATAACGGTTAAAATTCGGATATATTCATGATTGAATTGAATCTCGGGCAAGATTCCAGCGGCAGGCCTCTGATTAAAAACATTTCGGCACTAGATTAGCGACGCATTGCCGCTCCTCCGGTAGTCAGACCTAACAGCCACCGGTCACCACCATGCAAGACGCTCGCCTAAGAGAGTCACAAAGCTCGTGCAAGACGATAACGTAAAGTATAGCACCGGAGCTCTGCAGGTCAAGCAGCAGCTAATATAGTTAATTATAATATAGCAGATGATATAGTTAATAGCATTAGCGACGAGGGGTAGGGTTCCCTCTGGAGGGGTAGGGTAGCCGCTGTTAAAGAGCCGTGAATTCGTTTTAAGAAAAAATGTTAACATGGCTTAAGAATAGCCATCCTCATGCAGTTTTAATGAAGAAACCTAGACTTGCACAACCTCACGCACATTCATTCACTGAAATGTCAAATCATGCGAGAAAAAAGTCTGAAAAAACTATGAGATCACGTTCGTCCCCAAGCTGCTTGCCATGCGAGCACACTTTGGAGGATAAGATACCGGCCAAAAGGTTCGGCGCTCCAGTTGTACCTGCTGCCACCTCAATCCAATTTGCCTCAGAACGTATCTAAAGTTCCGCTTGTCGGTACAAGCTCTGTTTTATCCTGCAGCTTGGATTTTGCGCTTGATTTCAAAGAAATTGGTAACGACTTTTATTAACTAGACCGTTACGACTCTGCACATAGAATCTAGTCTGGCTCAGAAATCAAGGCGTTTCCAACATTTGCCTGCAACTTCGCCGCTCGACCTCACCTTACATGCAGGCGGGTCCAGCGGTCTACCAATGCAACGTCAACTAGGATGCGAGGCCCGGACGAACCTGTGAAGAATTTTCTCACAGAGTCATGCTACAGCTACAACTGTCAGTTTGACGTCACGGTGATAGTAATTTTGGAAGACACAAATTATTATCCTATTAATACTCTATGGAATATACTATGAATTAACATATAATCATTTCTCAATGTGAATCCATTTTTAAACCATATATCAAAGTTTTAAGTTATTTTCTTTGGAAAACAGCTCTCATCTTTGGATAACAAAGTAAATCCTATTCCTACTTTTTTTTAAATGTACTCCTAGTCACAAAAGTGGCACTTGGGATGGGTAAGGGCAGCAGTAATTGAGAATTAGGGAAGTCTTTCTATCTCTGTTCAGTTCACGTAGTAATTTAGCACCAAAATTGTTACAAAGGGATAACTTCTTTTTTGCGTTCAAGAAATCTTCAACAAACAATCCTAGTTAATTTTTAGAAATACTGTAAATTCCATCGGAGTCAATACAAACTCTGACTTGACCTGTACCTGACATTTTCCGCTAAATTTTGAAAAAAATGACTGTGTCTTTTATTAATTTGAACCTTTTGACTCTACGTACAGCATCTTGTCCGGCTCAGAAAGTGAGGCGTCTCCAACCTGCAACTCAAAACTGTTATGAGGCTCAGGATGACCACTGAATCGTTAGACACGAAATTTTATTACCGTGTTAGATATCTTGTGCTTTTCATTTTTCAATGAATGTCTCCATAAATAAATTTTTCAGTATATGAACATCCCCTTTAACTTCCTTAAAAAAATAAATGAAGAGTTCATTTATTTAGCTGAGTGCGTTGGAACTACGCATATCTGCACCGATACACAAATCAAGCTCTGTTTCACAAGACACAGCATTTTCCTCCACATACGATCACTAACACGAGTACAACTATATTTTAATATTGCGTCTCATCGACTTGATAAGGAATCGCTACCCAACTTCAAAACTTGCCTCCGATATTAGCTGGTGAGTATCCAGGACACGAGGCCCAGGGCATGAATGTTGGCTCGGCAAGATCATCAGTTTTGTGCGGCGCTGAGATAATGAAGTTTTTCCTCCGTAATTTACACATTGGAGCCTGGGGATCGAGAGAAGAGTCGGGGAAGGGAAAGGGGCGCGGGAAACAGGGGAAATTGTGCAGGCAGGAGCCGATTAACCTTGCAAATATTTTTGCAGGAACCTGAGGATTTAAGCGCGAAAGCAACAAGGTTAAGCCTCGCGCAGCGCGCACTCAAGTGAGAAGGTGGCTGTGGTTGCTGCTGATGCTTTTGTTGCAAGTGAAGTTATGACAATTTTCAATCCTGTTGATGCTATTTGTACCTGCGTTTGAAACAGGCTTTCAGGTTACTGTTTCTGCTATGTTTGGAGGAGATGTAACTGGTGCAGTTACTCTGTGCTGCCAGCGAACAGTTCTTGACTGATAGCTAATTCTGCGATCCATGCGGCGACTACCTGAACTGGACGCCTGTGAACCAAACTACCAACCGCTGTGAACCAAAGGTAGTTGGCCTGTGAACCAAATTGCCAACCGCTGCCCCCAAACTGCACAAATATGTCCACCATGTCCTTGTGTGCGCCGTGCCGCCGTGCACCAGCGGCTTGTAAAGTGAGTGTACTCGTCTTCCTCGCACTGCTGCAAGTGCGTGTACTCTGCAGCTGGGCTGCGAATGTCACAAATGTTTCTAAAGATGAGTGTGAGACGCAGCCATGGTACAAGTTTAGCGTCAGATATAACTGAATGAACGTGTTACTGTTCAACGAGCAAAGCATAGAAAGTGAGTAGATGTGAAACAAAATCAATTCCAGACGTCCCAAATTATGTGAAGCAAGTCCAGATATCACAAATAATGAGTGCAATTAAAATTACTGACGTTCTGTAAAAAAAAGTGGAACGGAGAAACCATTCCCTGTTGAGAACTGGCATCTGCATGTCAGTGGAACCGGAGGAGAATAATGGAGGAGTGGAACAGGGCAGGGGGGAGAGGGGGCGGACAGGGGAGCCAACAAAGAGTCCCTATTAGGGGCTCCGGCATAACATGTTTGCAAGCAGCGGGATTTATTGAAGTCTTCCCTTGGGGAAACTGCTCCTCCCGTTTGGGGAGGAAGCAATCGTTTCCTGCCTCCGAAGGAGCTCAAGTTTTTTATTGAATATTTAATTTTTAACTCTTTCTCGTACAAATGGAGAAGAAGCGAGGTGGGCTGGAGTCAAACGGTGAGAGAGAGAGAGAGGAGAGAGAGAGAGACCAGACCGGCTAGCCAGTGGAGCGGGTCACAGTTGATTTAAAGCCTTGAAGTTTGAAAGATTTAATTACCACAAGCACGTACGGTTCTGCAAGTAAGACACAAGAACAAACTTAACATCCAACAGTCAACAAAGTTATCATTGCGAGCCAAATATACTCCGCAAAGCTCATTTGTTAACCTATCAGGGAAATAACAAGTTTAAAGTAGAGGATAAAAAGAAATTTTACTCGTTTTTCACCAATATATTTTACGGAGAATCGCTCACGCGTATACTGGAGAACACCGTAATAGTAACTTGACAGAAATACAATTCGACTGTCAGGTTAATTTTTTTCTTCATCAGGAGTAATTTTATACCTTCGTATGTTCGTAAACATTGTACAGAAATTGCATCTTTGAAGAACCTTAGGAAATGAAGACCCTACTCAAGGACTTGAGGGCCTAAAACTAAATTGTTCGTAATTTATTTATTTCTATACTAACTAGGAATGAGCAAAAGGTGTTAACTAACTTAGCTTGAATTGATTGATAAAAACATTTTACAGTTTGATTTTTGACAAGATGACGTCACATGTGATGTCATCGTGACGTCAGCTGGCTGTTCTGTACACCGGACTTTTTCAGTCGATTATAACTTTTTCCAGTGACAGGATTTTTTAAATTGGAATTAAGCCTTAAAATCACTTTTTAAAAACAGTTAAATTTGAGGCGAATAGGTTAACGCTTTTTGTACATTAATTAGTCCAAGAAAATGAATCGGGTCTGCACGACACCCTCATTTTGAGCAGCACCATAGCGCCGCAGTTTATGTACCGAAAAGTCCTGAGGTGCTGGTTTGTGACAAATGTATGCTCTTATGCACAAGCTCACATGCTTACTTATACATCTCAATCAGTAGCTCTATTGTCAGAGTCAGTTAGTTTTCAAGTTGAGGAATAGAGTTTATAATAGCACGTTTTATATAAATTTTGTTCGCTTTCGTCATTATTTCTTCTTGATTATCTTGTATTTGTCTGACAATTTATGAACATTTAAGACTCAAGCTAACTTTCCGAGCGTAAATTTTGAACTCAAGGTTAGAATTTTCGTTAGCTTCTTGTATTTTGTACATAAAATTGGTAGTGAACTGAACAGTTTCGGGATTTTTAGTTTTTTGAAGGAATCATTAGTGTGAGCGTTAGATTTTAAGCAGGAGATGATCCTAATGATTTTTTGTACCGTGATACTCTGTCAGTTATATTTTTACCTGTGACGTTTCAGGGTCATAATGAATGAACGAACATATTGCGTGTGCAAGTACGCGTGTGTTCTTCATATTGAATATATTTTATTGACGTAGTTTATCAACTAGCATTTACTCATTTATAATTCATTGAAATTATCGCAGGTGATATGGAAAAATGTTCAAATTCTAACTGAAACGAAGTTACACTATGAAAGTTAAAAGTTCCCGTCTATGGCAGTCAGTGCATGGCGATTGTTGCATGCTGAGAATTCTCTGCTCCTCAATCTCACAGAAAACACCAATCCACTTCCTATAACCCGAAGAAAGCATCGGAAAGCGGATGGGTTTGCTAAGAGCACGTTCGCATCCCTGTACGAGTTGGGCATCACGCCCTCCGTACTCTCCACACGTACATTACACACGCATTTCAAGGACACAGTCTCCTCCGCAACGTTCAGAGCGAGACAACTTTCGCTCCAGCCTGTTTAGATCGGACCTGGTGACCAGTCTGGGTCAGCGAAGCGTTCAGTACTTCTGGACCTTGAGGTCAGCACAGCACAGAGGGCGGGGCTGAGCTATACAGACGGGCCCTCCTGCGCTACCTGACCGCTTGATGCTGGTCAAAAGAGGTCCTTATTTCTTTTCCAGCAAGCAACAGCTCGATATTTACTAAACGCCTTATTGTTGAATCTTGAGCCCTGTGGCTTAAGTTTTTGAACGTCATCCTGAATTAAATTGGAATGTTTGCCAACTGGCTGTTTGGTTTTATTATGGTTCTTCTATAATTGGGCCCATTTAAAGTTTTTGTTAAGGTGATCCAGGTCTTTTGTGTGTCCTTTGATCTAACTCTACGATGTATTAGCAGCATTTGTTAAATGTGTTGTATAAAAGGTATGTCAGGTCAACGATGGTTTTATATACCACTGCTTCATTGATGATGCGAGTTATATAGGTTTCTGATCAAGGTTCTTGTTCGTCATTGAAGGTGAATGAAATCATGGCGTGGTATTTAGAAGTGTCACTATTTAAATCTTTCACGACATCAACTATATATTCTTTATACGATTGTGCTCTATTATAGTATCTCAAGTCCTTTAGATTTGTCTTACTGTTTCTTAGAATTCAAATGTTGTGCAATGACAAAAAAAAATATTTCTCTAGGTATCCCTGTTTTCTGGTGTACAAAGGAATTAAATATTTTACCAAGGATGCTGTTTAGCATGAGAGTTGTGTCAGGATTCTTCGGGAATTATGATATTGAACTGAATATGCATCAATACTTGAATATTCTGGTCTGATTTAATATTTTGAAATATTCCTTCGATTATTCATTTCAATTTTCTCAAATGAAGTGATCGCTCTTGATTGATATTCAGTTTTTTCGTTTGTGGAGGATTGAAACATATTAAAATGAATAATTATCTGTGCTTGAAATTGATCTATTCCCGGGTAGGACTTCGATAGCTTGCTGCCGGGCCTTCAAACCACATGACATCTGTGCGAAACAGCTCACTGCTTTCTTGTTTTTCATTCTCCGAATAACGCACTTCTTAGTCAAGCTGAGGAGGATGATATTTAATCAAACCAACATGTAACTCCATTAAATTGTTCATGAAATGAACTGTCAGAATAAAGTGCATGCTGAAAGAGGGACAACTCCTCTCCCCTTTCATTAAATTTATTTTACCTATTCGAATTGAATTTGGAGTCATGTGCCCGTAACTTTTTACAATTAGCAAACCTAACTGGCCTCCACAGTTTTTCCAGTCAGAGAGCCCAATATCGTCGTGCTAAAGAATATAGTTCTCGTGACTGCGAATGTAGTTGTTCTCGTTGTGCATCAGCAGCGCGCAGTGCCGTGTATGTCCAGCAGTCTTTGTAGCAGAGCAAGTGGGCAACTAGCGGGCAACAAGTGAAAGAGTTTTATTTTTCAAGACTGTCATTTTCAGCAGCTTGAAATCACAGGTAAAAATTCCGTGACTGTTTTCAACAATCAAAAATGAGTACATCCAAAATACCACGAAGCCCTAAATTGAAATTTATAAATTTAACAGTCTCTAGAAATATTTGTAACCAACGAGATTACTAACGGCTACAAGTTTCATTGCCAATGCAGTTTCTGGGCCGTGCTAGCAAGTGAGTGATGTTGATACAGTGCTTCAAGTTTGGTATTTGTTGATAAAACGGGTGCAGAAACTATTAAGCACATAATACTTTTCACTAAAGTAACTATAAGTGAAGTTCAAAGTACGTTCTATTTAAATGGATACTCCACTTCAACACAATGACATGCACACATTCAACAAACGACACTAGTGAGCCGTTATTATCTCCAGCAGGAAGGTGTTGCACATCGTGAATTATATGTCAGATTTGGGGGTCGTGGCTGATAAGCAATACCTTGCAAGCGACCGGAGTGTAAGAGAAACCATTTTTGTTACAACAATAAATTTTGTACCGTCTATTGTATCTCTCTTTCAAAGATTCCTTAAATTTTCCTTGTTACTATCTCCCATACTTTACTGTAACCGGATTTTCAGGCCTTAGGGAGCTTGCATATGCTAAATTTCGCTAAAATCTAAAGGTGACGATCAGACGTCGTAGAGCCTGTTAATGCTTCCTAATGCCCCACTGAGCAGTGGGATGTCCTAGTGAAGGATCTTGAGAGGGTCCAATCACTCAAACACTCATCTTCAGATGGGCACGTGACAGGGAGACCTGCACGGCACACCTGACACTGGCATGCACCTGGACTTGCATGAGGGACTCCAAACACACCTGAAGCTTGCCATCGGCAGAGGCATTGTAACTTGAATGTGAGGACCGACGACCGTCACAGCCTTTGTTACGGCCTACAAATTGTTGCTTTTCATAAGCACTTATCTGTAAAACCTGGTAAAACGAGCAGTCAAAATTCTATTCCTTCACTTTCATCGTAGCCAAGCGTATCTCTTCAGGCCTCCCTGCCTCGAGCTTTCCCGCCCCTACACTCTACACACCAGGGTTGTTCTGAAGTGTTAACTTCGAGCCAAAAGTGTCTCGCTCGAGGAGCGAGAATGCTGAAGTGTCTCCACTAAGTGCTCGGCCCGCCATTGATGAGCTCTTCAAACGAGTTCCAAATTTTGCCTCTCGGATGCAGCAGTGTTCTTTTAAATACCAAAGTTAGCTTGCCACCGCATTGCAAATGTATCACTCGGAGCATTAAAGCACATCATTAAGGATCTTACTAGCTTAAGTTGCAGCTGAATAATTTTGGTTAAAGTTATCAGGGTAATGCAGCCATTGAAATGCAGCTGGGTAGTTGGGGCAAAGCTTACCTAAGCGTCAGTGTGCTGAAATCAAAGAATGTGTTCCAATATCACCAGATCATGCATTGCAAAACTGACTAAAAATTCGAATGATGAAATTTCTCATGAATCTTCACCATGAATTAAGAAATATATATCAATTTGTGAAAAGTTTATGCACTGTATATGTAAGTTGGAAAACAAAGAACTCATTTAAATACATTTGAAACCACGGCTGTAACGCATTGCAATAGGCTTACGGGCACAGAACTTGCATGCCTGTACGTTTGTGGATAAGAGTGTGATCATGTGGTGTCAAACCCTTCATGTTCTTTACTGTATCTCACGCTGTCGCTGCTGATGTACGCCCTCACACTTATGACGTGTGTCTTCACGCTACTCATGTGCTGTACACCCTCACGCTACTGATGTACGCTTTCACGCTGCTGATGTACATCCTCACGCTACTGATGTACACCCTCACGCTACTGATGTACGCCCTCACGCTACTGTTGTACGCCCTCATACTGCTGATGTACGTCCTCACGCTGCTGATGCACCTCCTTGTTAAGAACAACAGTTTGCTTCCATCCGGTACGACTTAGGTTTGTACTTTACTGGAGATGTCGAGCTCATCGGAGGGGACAAAGGAAGTTATATCAGTGAGCTCTTATTTCATTCTGGTAGCATTTTGAGACTTGTACACTAAATTGGAGCATCAAAATTGAAACTGGGAGTAATTGGACAACAAGAAGAACGAGTAAGCCAATTCGCTGAACTACTGAACAGTTGTGTTGAAGCGCCTCTGAGCTTCTCATCAAGGTTCTGATTTTCTTACCTTAAATCTTTCATTCGCAATTTTTGGTCAATGTGACTGCGATTTGTGTTTCTAGCTTTTTGTTTCAATGATTTTTTGTCATTCAGAGCTTTCATTGACTGACTCAGTTGAACCCCATTTAACTGATTCAGTCGTGCCTCAATTAACTACCGGCCTAGTCAAGCCCTAATTAGCTGACTCATTCGATCTTCAATTAACTGAAGCAGTCGAGCACTAATTTAATGACTTAGTCGAATACTAATTTACTGGCTCAGTCGGTCCCCAATTAACTGACTCAGTCGAGCATTAATTAAATGACTCAGTCAAGCCCTAATTAACTGGCTCAGTCGAGCTCTTATTAACTGGCTCAGCCGAGCCATCTAATCAATTTTAAGGTTAAGCCTCCTAAATGTGAAGGCGGCCGCTCGGTAATCCATGGGGCTTACCTTATTGAAGGGAATTTCCTCCATTTACCATTTTCTATTTAATACATTTGAATGGTTCTCTCTGCTTCTTTCGTTTTTCCCCTTAATAAACTTGTTAAAAGACGCTAGTGTTGCTTCACACGGGAACAAATTCAGTAGGTGAGGACAGTCAGCCGTGCATCAACAAGTTTACAACTTATAATAAATTGGAAATTAAAAACTCAAGCTGACGGCAGTTTTTTTCTCGCATTAAGACCTTGATTGCCATTGTGTCCGCTAAAGATATCCACTTGGTCATCCTGTGAGGTTTCTGTAAGCCACCGAGTGTATGGAGTTTTGCACTCCTACGAATAGCTAATTAGTTAGCAAGTTCCTTTCAAACGATATGAATAAAATATCAGGTAAGGATTCGAAGGTTTGTTTGACATGTGCCTCTTACAAAAATAAATTATGCATTATTCTAAACTCACAAACGAAATGCTTGTATTACCCAAAATCATAAAGTTTTTATTTACTTCATGCATTTCACTTTCATTTTTCTGCCATTTTGACGGTCAAGTAGCATTTTTTGTAAAGTCCTGGAAACACCAGCGTGGCTACTTGCCTCTTCCTCACGGAGCGCTCACTTCATGAGAAGGAAAATAAAGTTCGGTCCAGTATTTCGCAACGATCCCAGAGACACTCTCTCTACTCACATGTTGAGGAGTTCGGATCTGGATTCCCTTCTGATTTTCAGGTCTAGGATACCTCACTTCGTTGCTAGCTCGTTAATTTGATAAAATTTTGGCGCTTACCTTTTTATGAAAAGTTTGTAATCTTCCAATATGAACTAAAGTAGTCAAAATTTACAATGATTAGATTTTCCACTCGCTTACGCTGCTAAACCCCTCCCCCACCCCACCCCCCCTCTCACCATCCCTCACTTCGCTGCTGATGTACGCCCTCACTCTGCTGATGTACGCCTTCACGCTGCTGATGTACCCTCTCACGCTGCTAATGTACGCCCTCACGCTGCTAATGTACGCCCTCACGCTGCTAATGTACACCCTCATGCTGCTGATGTACGCCCTCACGCTGCTGATGTACACCCTCATGCTGCTGATGTACGCCCTCACGCTGCTGATGTACGCCCTCACGCTGCTGATGTACGCCCTCACGCTGCTGATGTACGCCCTCACGCTGCTGATGTACGCCCTCACGCTGCTGATGTATGCCTTCACGCAAGTGATTGGTCACACGAGCTTGAGAATGTTCTGATGTTTCTTTATGTTGAGGTTTTTGAGAGCTTCAAGTGTCTACCCTTGACAGCAAATCACTCTCTGCCTCCCCCTAAATTGCTCTGTACGTATCTTCTGAAGCCAATAAGCCTTCAAGTGTCCCCGACCGTCCTCAGGTGTCTTCATGTGGTTCCAATTGTTCTCAAGTGACCTCTAGGGAATCCAAAAATAACTCTAAGTGTATTCGAGTGTTCTAAAGTGCCTTCTGACGTATTCAAGTGTCCTAAAGTGTCCTCAAGTGTATTCATGCGTTCTAAAGTGTCTCTTTGTGTATTTATCGTTCTAAAGTGTATTCAAGCTTTCTAAAGTATCTCCAAGTGTATTAAAGTGTCCCTAAGTTCCTCATGTGGCGTCAAGTGTGCCCAAGTGTCTTCAAGTGTCCCAGGAGTGGAGCTCCATTAACGTGGTGGGGTCCGGTTGGCTTCATCACAGAAACCAGGATTTCGGCGCAGCTTTTAATTACTCACGGTCGCCTGGAGGAGTGCAGCAACTTTAGAGGCGAGGGCGCGAGAGTGGGGTGGGGGAGGGAGGTCAATTTCCATAAAATAACACATATAGCATCCAGCAAAAAATTTTAGGAATAGAGTAATCTCAATATAAAGAAACGAGCTGCTTGTTTAATTTTGGCTTGTGGGTAACTGGAGTTTTGGGTTTTAACCTCTCTTCGACGCGCGCGCACGCGCACAAGCAACACATGTGATGGAAGACCAGCTCATAAGTTACAATATTTTACTGAAATTCAATCTACACTCATCACTCGGTCACAAACCACCACCTATTAATAAATGAACTCTTTATTGAAAACATTTCGAAAACACATTTGTTGTCCGTCTCCCCTGCAGTGTAGCGCAACATACGTACGCAGTTAATTATAAATACTTCATTCCTATCGGATACCTCATAATTAACTAATAAAAGCTCAAGAATAGTTACTGAGAGGAAAAACAATGATAGAGACACTAGAGGACTGGATTGCGTTTCCTTTTCTACGCCGTCATCTTCCAGCAGCCACGCGTCACGGATTCAGAAGGAGAAGCTGTGCAGGACACACCGCGCAGGGAAGCGAAACCGCGCTGGGGAGAGTTGCGGCCTCACGCCCGAGTTGCGGCTCTTCTGTGACGATCAACAGCAAGGAAGTTGGAATACATTCTAACCTCCTTGATCAGAAGCGCCTCGCGTACCCCTGAGCCACGGTAGAAGAAACAAGGTTGGTTCAAACCAGTCTTTTTTTCGTTGACGGTGTGGTTTTGCTGACGTCACGGCAACAAACCAATAGTAGCGCTCAAATTGCATCTAATAGCATTGCTACCCCCAAATCTTGTTCCACTATTGGTCTAACGATATGGCGTTTCGGTGACGTCATAAAGTTTGTTTGAAATAAAGCCGTTCTATTGACTGGCCGAACAAGAGGAGGTGTATTTTCCCCATAGAAATGACCCTACCTTGTTTCCTCTACCGTGTCCTGAGCAGCGCCTGCAGCTGAGGCCCCGACCCCGCAGCTGGTGTGCATCTCACAAGTTTCTTACGTGCTCATGAGTGACTGGTCTTGCTGTCCAGTATTGCCTTGAGCAGCCTTCTACTGTTGAGTCTTTTGCAACGGCTTGCGTGAAATGAAGGCAATCATTGAAGGGTCTCCCACCGCAGCACTACACCTTAGTCTGCAACACCCCACACTCCACAACTCCATCACAGCACATTATCACGACACCACACTCCCACACCGCCCCACTTTAGTATCTTACCACACCCCAGCAAAGCGCCACACACTCCCTCTCATAAGTGCAAAGCACAACACTCCTAACGGCCCAATAGCACATAACACAACACACCACACAGCGCCATGCAACACTACATAAAACTACACAACACTGCATAAAATCACCATACATTACAACACACCGCACCACACAACATCACAACACCACCACACCACACAACATCACAACACCACCACACCACACAACACCACCACACCACACAACACCACCACACAACACACCGCACACAGGCGGCGGCTACACGAGAGAATGTGTGTCCCTCTGAGCGTGTCGCGATCCATCCTGCAGCGTCGATACCCAATAGGAAGGACAGGCTCCGCAAATTCGTTAACACAACCTCATGTTCATTTGGCCGCGAGCCGGCGGTCCCTAAATTATATGCGCTGCTCTCGAACACCGACGTCGCTTTAACTTGGAAGGACCCAAATATTTACACCAACTTCGTGTGCATAACTCGATATTTTCTTTGAGTTTTTCGGTTCAATTCAGTTACGAATTCTTCTATCAACGGACGCTGTTCTTTTGTGAACAGCAATCTGTGTCGGGCCTATATCGATCTTTTAAGAGTTTGTGAGAGGCAATAACGGAGAGTTGGTGGTTTGTTGGGCGCCGAGCGAGCTTCTTTATCCAATTATTGACTGCATCGAACGCAAGCCTGATGCAATATTCAGCACCCCATTGTGGAGCAGGGCTCTTGGCAGGATGTGGGTGGAGTGGTGGTGAGGTGGAGTGGAGTGGTGGTTGTGGTGGAGTGGTGAAGTGGTGGAGTAATGGAGTGGTGGAGTGGTGGAATGGTGGAGTGGTGGTGAGGTGGAGTGGTGGAG
>JACJUY010002722.1:27378-54004 GCA_014220935.1 Platorchestia sp. MABIK
TAGTACGGATGCTGGCAGCCAGCAGTGGTGCAGCGTTAGTACGGATGCTGGCAGCCAGCAGTGGTGCAGCGTTGGTACGGATGCTGGCAGCCAGTAGTGGTACAGCGTTAGTACGGATGCAGGCAGCCAGCAGCGGTGCAGCGTTGGTACGGATGCTGGCAGCCAGTAGTGGTGCAGCGTTAGTACGGATGCAGGCAGCAAGCAGTGGTGCAGCGTTGGTACGGATGCTGGCAGCCAGTAGTGGTGCAGCGTTGGTACGGATGCTGGCAGCCAGCAGTGGTGCAGCGTTAGTACGGATGCAGGCAGCAAGCAGTGGTGCAGCGTTAGTACGGATGCTGGCAGCCAGCAGTGGTGCAGCGTTAGTACGGATGCTGGCAGCCAGCAGTGGTGCAGCGTTAGTACGGATGCTGGCAGCCAGCAGTGGTGCAGCGTTAGTACGGATGCTGGCAGCCAGCAGTGATGCAGCGTTAGTACGGATGCTGGCAGCCAGCAGTGGTGCAGCGTTAGTACGGATGCTGGCAGCCAGTAGTGGTGCAGCGTTGGTACGGATGCAGGCAGCCAGCAGTGGTGCAGCGTTAGTACGGATGCTGTGTACGATGTTAGTGAAGTTTGGTGTCCACAACCAGGCACTGGATGCTAAGGCGATGAGGTTAAGCTGTACCCTAAATTTTTACAGGACAAAGCTTATGAAAAACTCAAAATTAATTTCCTTCTAGAGTCTAATAGCTAAATCCTAAATCCAAAACAAGAACTACTCGTCTCAATGCGGGTTAATTCAAAACCAACAATAAAGTTGGAAAGAGATTGTTGAACGTTCTGAGCTCACAAGAAAATGCGTCCCTATTTGATGGAGATGAGCGTGTGTACGTCAATTTTTGAGAAAACTTAAATCTAACTGAAGTATTTCTGATACCAGTAAATACATTGTGCAAGTAGCTCTTAGCAGACGCTGCATGTGGGGAATTGAAGTTTCATTGATAGTTCAAATGTTCCTCGCTGTAAGTTCGACTTATTATGTTGTGAACGAAAAAATGGCAAATATATATATACTTGAGCACGCTGCTTAGATGGGTGTGACGTTAGATCTTTTGAACGTCAAAAATAAATTAGCTTTTTCTTATAGTGAGAGCATTCATTGTTGTTCAAATAATTCGTTCAATACCTAGAACAAAAATACTTAACGTATTGACCAACAAAGTGACACCGACTGCACTCAGGAGAGCAGGCCTGTGCAAGTTCAGGATGCGCTTGCATCGAAGCAAGCGTCCCAATGCGAGAAAATCGACCATTTCGATTGGAGTGCATCTGTTATTCATAAACTGAGAAGGTTACGTGCGCCGTCGACTCCCTGCCTATTAATATTTCCTTAGATCAATAACCGCCTTTGGCAGTGACGTCAGTTTTTCGCAACGCTTTAAAACCGGAGCAATTTTTCGCGGTGTCGTACTTTGGAGGAATAAGGGGATGCGGGTAAAGGCGTTCGTTATTTCTCTCGAAAACGGGAACACCTCCCGAAAAAAATATTAACGTGCAGCTTTCTGTGCACATCGTGTCCAGTGAGGCATCACATAGAGGAGATCCTTTGCACGTGATGTCCAAGAGCGCGAACCTGGGTGAGGGAGCTCGTATCTTAGATGCTTAAAATGATGTCAAGTACTACTTCTCACAGCGGGGCAGCGCACACGCGCAGCTGCGTGAGGTGAGGATGTATTCTTGTCGAAGAGACACTCAAAGAAAATTTGAACGAGTTTCATGTAGATAAGTCGGATTCAGATATTAAAAAAATACTGGCAGGAACCGTGGAAATTCCACGGACAATGTCATCAATAAGCTAGGTGGATACATGAAAAAATTCGGTGAACATTACTTAACAAATTCTAACCTAACATCTTTTAACCTAACCTATCTTAACCTAACATATTCTAACCTATCTTGTCCTAACCTGTGCTAACCAAATCTATCCTAACCTAGTATATCTTAAAACCTAACCTAACCTAACCTATCCTAACCTAACTTTAACCAATGTCATCGTTAGGCTAGGTGGTCCCTTGAAAAAATTCGGTGAACATTGCCTAACAAATTCTAACCTAACATTTTTTAACCTAACCCATACTAACATAACATTTACTAATCTATTCTATTCTAACTGAAGCTATCCTGACAATATGTCAAACATAAAGAAAACCTGAAACCGTGAAAAATTTCATTAACATTACCTAACCTATGCTAACCTAACCTCACTTATCCTAACATATCAATGCATGTAAAGACGATCTTTTAATGTAACACTCAGGAATTCGGTATCATGACACCGCAAACTGGGATGAGGAAGGAGCGTTACACACGAACTTAGTTTTAAGCGTATTAATAAATAGATGTTAAATGGAGTAACGTTTTTCAATCATTCTGTAACGACGGGCGTAAACACGAACACATTCGGATACAGTCTCAACGAACTCATCACGGTATGATGCGGACACAAACACAAGCTCAGCAGGGCATAGTGCGGACACAAACACGAACAAAACACACCACAAACAAGTGAGGCACTGCGGCCCCACATTTCAATACTACACAAAGCTCAGCAGAAGCTCTCCCCGATTGCAGTCGAACGTGTCTCAAATGATAATAAACTTGTCTGAAGCCCGTCTAAAGCCTGTCAAAGTCGCCCACTAAGTTGCAGCCCAAGTTTCCCCCAAAGTTGCGAATAAGTTGCTGTGTGCCATGCGTCTGCACGATCATGCGATCCACAGCCACAAGCTGCGCGACGCTGTGCTGGGGCAGGCAGCTGCAGCGCGCTGCTCTCACCAGCTCCTGAACTTCACAACGTTTAAGCCTTGCCAGGTCTGGTCTGAGGCTTCGTCCATGAGGCGTAGGTGAGTACCGTACCTAAATTTGTTAGAAATCATTTTTGGATGCCGCCGTGCAATGATGTGACATGAAGATGTAATAGGTGCCCAGACTCGTAAGTGTTGCACACCAAAGTGTGCCACTCCTAAATTTGCACTTTTATTTTGCCACTTTGACATTGTATTTATGCTTCAGAACTCCTGATTTCACGAGCTCCGAAAAAATTTCCATGCGTGAGCATTTAGGTCTGCTCCAGTTAAATATCTCTCAGTGTATATGCACATGCAGTTGAATAATTTACTAGAGCTTGAAGTATTCATCTATAGCGACTATTCGAAGCGTCCACATGTCTTGCTTGTACTGTTAAATAATATCACATGGGAGAAATAACTTTTTTCAGACAAATTTAGTGAGTTAGTTAGCAAATAATTTTCCCGTATGGATTCACAGGTGTGGGCAACAGAAGGGATAAATTTGTGTTGAGCTCTAGCCGAAATCCTGTACAATGGTTATTTACCCTCAGTCCTGCAATCTTGAAAAGCGAGTATATATATATATGAACTCGGTAAATTTCTGAATTAAATGCTTTCTGTATTAAATGATCTCTCTTAAACATCATTTTTATCAATTCCGTAAATATCATTTGTATCTTTGTTAAAGCAGTTACAGCACCTACGACTGTTTCAACGATTTTTGTCATCTTTAGCACAGCATACAGAAGGAACTGTGGCTTCTCATGACCGAGCTTTTTACCCCAAGCGATGAATAAGCAGTGGTGAAAGCATATTTAATTATTTTCACGCTTGTGATTATATTATATTATAGTATCTAGACATTACAAAAACCCGCTGTTTTGTGGCTCATCAAAAATCTTCTAAAAAGGTTATAACTTATGACTGTTTTGAGGGGAACAAAGTTGAACAAACTATCCTGCAAATCAGTCTTTAGGGGTGAACATTTGAACTGAAAGCGCACATTTTTATGGTAAGTATAAGATTAGCAATGGTTGACTGATGGAAATGAAAATTTGCGCTTCTTAGCCCTAAATTGTGTGATCGTTAATAACAACCATGCCCCAGATATCAGCCCCTTGCCATTCCTCATTGGAGAAATTAGACTGCCTTCCTTGGCTGACCGCTTGGAGGCGTAGAAAGATGAAACTAGATGCTCTTGGTGAATTTCCAGACGTGCCGGAAGCCTGCTCCATATTTGTTCCATACCTGCCCCACACCTGCTGTACACTCGCTCCACATCTGCTCCTGACGAGCTCCACCGCAGCGCTCAGCGCTGTGCGAGAGTTCGCTTTGTTGAGACGCGTCTGCAACATTCGCGGCGCTAATTAGTGATTGATATTTTTATGAGGCTGCCGAAAATAACGAGTGATGGATGAGGGCAGCAGGGAGGGAAGCACGCAAATTGTGAGTGGACGCTGCAGCTGAGAGAGGGAGACGCTCGCGAGACAAAGGACAATGTAGGTATATCTGAAATTTTCTCAGTATGGTGTTTGCTTATTTCTTTTCTTGTAGTGAAATGCTCATACTTAACAACTCTCATGAATACTTTAAATGAAATGCGGTGAAATTTAACGTCGTATCGTCCTTGATGACAACCTCCAAAGCAAGCAAAAGATAGAAGCAATTGGGCCTTTAATCTAACAAGCACATACAATCACGCACATATCATGCGTATATCACAGCACGTGCTTGACTTAAAACAACTATTAGCATTAAGTATGCTCATATAAATAATTGTAAAGAGTGATGTAGAAGCTTTGGAGCAAATTTTAGTAGAAATAAAAAATCTCTACACCCAGTATTGTTAACAAATGAATTAATTGTGTACAAAACCATTGTCTAAAATTCAAAGCAGCATTTAGGAAAACTTTGACTTGACTCCCCAACAGAGCATGAAATATTTGGCGAAATTCTCCCCGAGGCAGTACATGAGCTGCGCTGTGACACGTGCGGGCACAAGCTCCATTGGACGCTTACTCATGATGCGCTAGGTAGCTGCAGTATCTATGTAGGAGCTTGAATAATCAGCTATGTATGTTTTCCGTGCTTAGCTCTGCATCGAAGTAGAAGCTGCGTTCTAAAGATTTGCTTACCGTCTGTGTAATTGAATTGAACAAAGCTTTTCAAACTGTGAAAAATTTCTAGTTTTGTCAATTGAATTACAATTACTATTTCATTTCAAACAAATTTATCAATTTGTAATTTGACAATGAAAACATTTAATGCAGATAAGGCAATTTATTGGGTCAATACATAATGGCGCTTGAGCAATCAAAACAAGAGAACTTCAAATTGATGATTATCTTCATAAAGGTGAGACACGATAAGTGGCATCTCATCATCATTGCTGGAATTATTGTTTGAGGTGTGTGGCCTGTACATTCATGAACAGCACCTGCAGTGTCTAACTGAGCTTCTATTGAAAGCTATGTGAAAATCGTGAGTTCATCTGATCCAATTTCCTATAGTTCCAGTTAATGCTTCATCATACTCAAATTGAGCGTAATCCATCATTCCAAATCATAATTCATGAATCACCAGTAATTCGTGTACTCCAATTATCTTTCGATAAAATTGTGCAACTTGTACCTGATTCTCCACAAAGGTTAATATTTATTGTTTAACGTGCATCCTGATTTTCCCTGTACTTTTTTCACCAAGGAGTCATAAACTATATTTGTTTCAATAAATTTCAGAATTTTTATAAAAAGAATCCTGAAAATTTGGACATCAAAAACAATCGCCGCACCGGGCCTCTGTTTGCCAAAGTGATAAATAATAAAGTGGAAAATCTTTAACAAACAAATCAAGCACAAATAATTTAGCAAAACGTTACCATCACATGAGCAAGGTATTCCCTCGTAGGAAATCCTTCTTTCAGTTGTTTGAATTTCATACTTCCGTTGTTCAATTGTTTAATGTATCTAAACTGTTAATGTTATATGCAGCTAAAAAATCCTTGAAAACAGTAGGGCCAACGTTGCATTCCACACATCGTGATGTTCGTAAAGGCTCACACACACACACACCCTAAAATCACTGAATTTCATGGCCACGCTGTAGTGGCAGCAATACGTCTTGTTCTCGGAAGAAATTGTACGGCATTTAACTGTTCTTTTAACTGAATTCGTTCTGAATTGGCGGGTACCCTGACAAAGCAATAAAACTGATGAATGCAATAAATGCAGAACGTACACCGAAATAAAGTGTAAGCAAGCGTTCATATTTCAGATACACTTGTGCTCCAAAAGCCATCAATAAATGTAAATCAATACACCGATAATCACGAAATCTGACGATTCAATGTAGGTGTCCATCACTAGTGACATCTATTTGTTAGAGGCGGCCCGTGCATTGTGTCTTTGCAGCATTTTTATTCGGTCAAAATTGGATGTGAATACACAGAATGCAGAACAAAATATTGATCTCATCCCTAGAAACGCGGCAACAATCAATCAAAACATTACGCTGGAATGTTCACTTGTTTATTGAAGTACAGAACTGAATAAGAGAAGGCTTGAATAATTTAGTCATATCTTCCAGCGAGGTATTGCCGTACAGTGGCCGGGCTGGAAGGCCGCCTACTAAATTGTAGAAAGCACTTCCTGGTCACCTGATGGTCTTGGAACAATGGCGCAATGATCTCTCTTGAAGAAGGACCACTAATTCATACTGGCGTCTCTGGCGTCTAAGTCAGGAACTCTTAGAACTTTAATTGATATTGATTAGCTCCTTTAATGATGACGGTGGAGAGGGAGGTACTGCTGTGGTAGTGATGAGGGTGATGGTAATGGAAGGGGATGAGTTCAGCAGAAAGTTCCATGTTTATGGAAAAGGAATTTTCGTGCAAACTTTTCACCACATTTTAATTAAGAGTGAGAATATGGGATAAGCCAGAGTACTGGAGCGTTTGGCTTCTCTGCGCACAACCCACTTCGATTATTACTACAGTGACAAGAAATAACCCGTACAAACATTTTTTCCGCAAAGTTATTAAGCAGGCAAAATATAACAAAACACATGTTGATAATAATAACATTCCCATCAGGTGACCAACTTTTTGTTGAACAAACTACAAAATAAGGTTGGGACCTTTGAAATAAATAAACACTTTTTACTCAATAACCGTGTGGTCAGAAATGCTTCGTTGAGGAGTTACAAGGACTTGAAATTTTCACTTGGGAACCAAGATCTCCTCATGTTAAGCCCTTAGATTTTTACTTCTGGGGGGCATTTGAAGACTTTGGTGAACGAAATCCTGATTCATTCCGAAGGAGACCCCATCAGTAGAATTATTATTGAAGCCTGCGCTAGGATTCCTGAAACTCCTGGTGTCTTTGATCGTATCCGTCAATCATTGCATCCACGTTTGAACACCTGCATCGCAACAAATGGGCGTCATGTTGAATATTTCTTGTAAATACAGTACCTAACGTAATTTTAAAATCTGTTTCTTGAGGTCATAATAATTAAGACTGTTTTCCTCTTTCTTTCGTTTATAATGAAAAAGCTTTTCTAACTTCTAAATTGCATTTCTCTGCCTGGCACTGTTAGAGTACAAATTTTTCTCTAACACGTTTCAAATTTCAAGTCCTTGTAACTCTAGCGAAGTATTTTTGATCACACAGTTGTTTATTTCAACGGTTTACGTTATGATAAAGCTTGAACAACAAAGTGCTGGTCCCCCTGGATATTTAGCGGGTTTCAGAGTGGCTTCCCTGCATGGTAATTACGAGCTTCAAACGAGCGACAAAATTCTCGCCGATGGGCAGTATGTCTGTTGGCGATAGTCGGACCCACTCACGGAGCAACGTTTGCTTCAGAGACTTCAAACTTTTATGAGGCTTAACACAGGTTCTGGTTTTCAAAATTGATCATACGTTTCAGTCGATCAGATTGAGGCCCAGAAAAAAAGAGCGGCCATTCCGAAGATGCCATGAAATCCAGAAAATGGACCGCGCAACAGTTCAGAGTATTTCTCGTCTTGTGGGCCTACGCTGTATCTTGCTGAAACGTTCATTCTGCATTGCCAAAATGCCGAAGCCCACCAAAGTAATACGGCCTCAAGAATGTTGCAAATGTGCATCCCTAGGTAGATTTTGACTCTTTGATGGATGAAAACCGTTTGCCTCTGGCACAGATTCCTTCCCAAACTATAGCCAACTGCTAATTTTGGCAGAGTTCGACGATTGTAGAAATGCCAAGAAGTTCAGAAGTCCAACACCTTTCTTTTCAATGGTTGTGCGCTTGTTCTATGGTAAGCAGCTTCTTGTCTGTAGAGGGGATGCACTCCCATTTCTTACCTACGTTCCACGCTTGAGTTGACGGTGTTGTTGGAGCTACTCACGTTTGTCTTCTGTTAGGCGCTGAACTTCGGGTAGTTTGAAGGGCATGAGATCGAGTTCCTTTTTGGGTATTTATCGAATAGATTCGCGATTAGTTCCGGTCTCATGAGTGTTTCTTTTCGTGAAGAACCTTGAGTTTTGGCTAGCATGCCTTCTGATGAGCTTGCAGTTTTTGGACGTGTTGACAATGCGCTTTCTTCCTCGTCTGGGACGATCACTTTCGTGGACAAGCTCCCTACATTGCAGGACTGCGTCCGAAATCGTCATTTTGGGACCACTGAACTAACGAATAATTTCTTACTTACGCTTCACCAACCGAAACAGCTTCAAAGCTGTGCAACGTTTACTGGAAATTTTAAAACACATAATAACTACCAACGATAATTATTTATTCACCTACCGTACAATATGTTTTCACGACAAGACGAACTACAGTAAGCTTTATGAGAGTTATTTCTTGTAACCCTGTATTCATCTTTCATTTGGGCGCTTAATCACTGTGCCCTGATTCAGCTTAATTGCGTTCTACCCTGGTATTTTCATTCAATACATGTAGCGTGAAATGGAATGAAGGCAAAATATTACTGGCCAAGCAGTCATGGAAGTGAGAGCGAAGTGTGGCGCCTGGTGCGTTCTTGACGGACTGCCAGCAGAAGCGCAGGGGAGTGCGAACGCTAACGTGGAAATTGTCAGACGAAGCTCCCGTGGTTTGAGGGGGCGCTATAGTTATTTCTATCGCGTACTTATCGAATAAAAACGTGCCTGTATGGGTTTTTAAGATTTTTCATGTATATAATTGGTTAAAAATTGTGTGCAGGTCAAAAGGTAAGGTCAGGAGTGGAGGTCTAGAAAATGATAAGCCTCTAAATTCTACGTTTTTCCAGTATTTTGTCAATGACATATCAAATCATGCTAGAAACTGGATTTTTTGTATATTATTCCGTATTTCAACGCACTAGAGAATCATACGATGAAGGATGTATTAACATCTCCATGTTCTTAGATTCTCTGTCACCTGGGCTGAGGACAAATATGTTGAATGCCCATAGTGATAAAACTAAATTCAACGCTCGTGACCATGAGACCCGTGTTTGTTTTTAAGGAATTGTTTTTCAGTGGTTCTGCATCTTGAGTAGGTTGATTATGCAGTACTTGAAATTAATCCTTTACAATTAATTGACTGCTGCAATGCATACAGATTCTGCGCGTTAAGGCCTGAGCAACGCACGTGGTTGTGCAGCAGGACGACGCACAGGCCAGTCACAGTCGACAAAACAATTCCTCGGAAAAAAAGTCCTCGAGGTTCATAGTTTTATTCAAGAGCCTTTCAAAGTAGATTACACGTTTAGGCTTTCGTAAGTCAACACATCCGTTGATATTTAAAGTTTCAATAGTGTGCGACGGTAGCTCAAAGGCAGTGTAGGAACGATGCTTCGCAACGTCAAGGCACGGGAAAAGAAACAGAACGGTGTCTCATCAGGGCAGAGCAAGCTACGATTTATGGAAACGTTGTCGACAGAGCGTGAAGCCAGGGTAAGAGGCCACATGCCGACCTGAAGCAAAGAAAAACTAAGGTAAGTTCACACTGACGACGACCAGCGATAAAAGTTTAAAAGTTCTACAATCGGAAAACAAGACTTTCAAGATATCAATTAAAAAACAAACCTAAACGCACCCGCAAGGCCTAGACGAAGTTGCAGGTTAGAGGTGAGGAAGACGAGACGCTGGACGGATGAATGATAAAAACTGCCAGTGGAGTGCTCCCCAGCGTCAATGGCACGAAACTTAGCGATTATACAATACTAATCCTAATGCTAAGGTAAACAAAACTAATTTAACGAGCAGTTCAACCAAAATTGCAACCAATTAGAGTAAAGGAAAACACAAACATATTCAAAAACACGAAATCAATTCGGACAAACTAGACCGGCAACAACTCACCCAAGTTTATTGCCACACTTGGTGGGTATTATAACACGTTTAGAAGAATGTTGAGAAATTTAAAGGAAAACAGTAGAAGGTAGGTGTTCAGCTAAAGACAGATAGGAAAGTTTGAGGATTTTATTTTGATGAAAGTCATAGGCCCAGAAGAAATAAATTCAAGAGCAGCTCTAGGACGAGTAACACCGCATCCAAATACTAGGAGCTGAACTTTAGAATCAGGAAGTTCAATGAGAAATGAGCAAAGCTCAATTTCGTTTATGTTATTGCGAAATACCGTTGTCAATTCAAATTCAATGTTTAAAGTTTAATGTTTAAAGCCCTCAACACCTTTAGAGATTCAATTAGCCCAAAACTAAACAAAAACAGAATAACAGACACAAGCACGCAAACATAAATATAGTCGAAACACAGAAGCAGCGAGAAATTTAGAATACTTAGGCATGGTGCCGATAAATTAATAAGTTGACACCGGCAGCACACAACTCCAATGCAGAAACAGACAAGCTCTCACCTTAAATCTTCGCTCAAAACTAAAAAAGTCTATTGACATTACTTCCCACTGACTGCAAGCCACCAAGAAACAACAGAAGGAAGCAAAGCGACACACCCAACTTCAAGCCACGGTATCGACAGACAAGTGCACCTCACGAGCATGTGGGAGATTTTTCCCACACATTCACTAACCTAAAAAAAAACGCGACAGACAATTGTAATAATGAAATTCAACAAAGCTTGGAAATGGAAATAGTGTAAATTCCCACCAGTAAATCAAGTGTGAGAGTGCCTCCCCTAATTAAGCTCCCTCTCCAAGCCTTCAATGGGTCGCAGAAAAAATTTTCCTCTGACCATAGTAGACATTAGTTAGACGCAAAACTTTAACCTCTTAGAGGGAGTCAACAAGCCCTGCCGGTAAAGTGAGACGAAACGAGTGTCGACCAACATGAGACATGTCTCAAGTACAGGTAAGACGAGACGAGACTCTACCACAGACACGGCAAGGCAAGGCTAAGGTGATACGTGTTTCAAGCACAGGTAAGAAATGATGTGTCTCGAACCCAGGTAAGGTGAGACGAGACTATAGGACAGGTACGGCGAGACGAGCCTCCAGTGCGAGTAAGACGAGACTCCAACACAGGTAAGGCGAGTCAACGGCGAGGTGTGGCCGACAGTGGCAAAGTGACTCAATCTATTTGCTCTCTGAACTGCTTCTCGGCACGATCTTGGCAACCATCTGGTAATATTTGTGTTCATGCATTGCAAGCACCACTCCATGAGTGACATTCCGCCACCGCAGTCATCGGAAGAAACTCCCGGTTAAGTGTCGGACGCGGTCTGCAAGTGGGGTGATCCCCGCATGATCCCGCTCTGTTGCAGTATGCTGCGTGCTTTATCGGGTCTCCTTCTTAAAAACACTCTTTTATATCTGGTTTTACGCAAAATTAGTTTCAACAGTTTTAACTGAATATTTTTTTGTCAGTGGAAAAAAATTTGAATGTACATAATAAAGTTGCGCAAAGCTTGCCAAAGGTCATGTATAATGCCACCAAATCCCTCTCCTGAAAAGTAATCATTTGCAGAAGTAAGCCAAAACACTAAAATTGGCGATTCGTTCAAGTTTAATCCACTGAAATTTATGTACAGAGATCTTTTTTATCACAAACTTTCCCGTTCAATGTTACTACTTTTATTTCCAACTTAAAAAGGTCAAGCTCAGTATAATTCTTTGAATTTACTTCGTGTGAAATTAGAAATAGAACAACGTAGAACTGCTTTGCAAAGTAATCAGTGTTTTAATCAGTTGCCAGCACTGCTAAAAAATAAGTGTCATATTTTTGTTCAAAAAATAAAATTAGAGAATGCTCTTTAAGCTGCTGCTTAATATGAATATGCGCTTGGACTTCCATCTGTTTTCGACGCTGAGAGAGAAACATTATTTCCCTCCACGATTTATTTTCGCGAGATAAGTTCACCCAGAAACTAGTGAGTGGCACATCAAGGCCCTCTCAATTTTATTTGCATCATTCTGACTGTGTGAAATTCTTTTGTAACAAATGTATAAGAAGAACAATAAGGACTAAAATAGTGTACTGCGTCTTGTAATGTGGGATCTAAATACAGAGTCGTGTTACGAGGGAACTCACCACGCCCTTCATGAACTTGGAGTAGTTTTTTGATTCGTTCAACAAGCGAGAATATATTATATTACTTATAAGCATCATAGCTTTCTTAGCACACTTCTAGGCCTACGATATTTTTCCTACAAGTAAATGAAATTTAAAGAGTATTGTCCGTAGACTATTAAATATTTTCCATAAACATTTCACGAAGGCTGCTCATAAATTATTCCATCCGCGGACAGACTTAGCACAAACAATTGTTCGAAATGCCTGTACCAATACCATTTTTAATAAAGCCAAATTCTTTCAGGGAAATATTTTCTCTAACAACAGAGGCGAAAAAAAAAATCAGTGTGACACAGAGCGGAGAAAGGGTCACAACTTCTCATTTCCATACTTCGATTGGTACGCTGCTTGTATGAGAGCAGACATTAATTTTAGTCTATAATTTATTCGCCTGAGAAGGGTGCAGATTCAATCTAGAGTACGAGCGCCACAGAGCCAAGCTTGCTTCTGGATCTGACCCCTACTGCGCTTACGCACATCGGCGTCTCAATTACCGTAAAAAAAAATCAGGGGTCGATAGAGTTTTTAGAAATTTTATACAAATTTCGATGTATTTTTTTATATTTTAAATTATAAATGCTGAGAAAGAAAAGCATTCAAAAATACTACTTCACCTTATCATGCTAGCACCGGCGAAAATCTCATAAATATTTAACCCCAAACGCTCAACAAGAATCCCTATTTTCAATGAATTACGAGAAATTCAAAAAAATTAGAAAACATTTTTCCTTCATAAACCGATGGTTGGCAAACTCTGAAGCGAACATTAACATAACAAAGCAGGGCTGCGGTACGGCAGGTAGGGGGCATGTGAAGCGCAGCCTCACAAGAGCCATAAAGTAGGCGGTGAGGTGGTGTGGGACGGAGCGTAAGCTTATTGGAACGAGCTCGGCATGACACCGCTGGTGTGGGCGCAGGGGGCCGAGAGGAGGGTGGCAGTGGGACGAGGGCGGGAGAAATGAAGTAAATGATATGGGATAACAGTGAGAACGATGAGGCTAGAGTTAAATCAATTTAAGTGCCCCGACGAAACTCCCATGACCCGCTGTTGTGATGCCAAAGCGGTGAAGGATATTTCCCTCACGCAAAATTAATAACGTTAAATTTGAGAGATGAACAACACTAACGCCCCAGCAAGAAGCAGCAGCAGCAGCACGGAGCAGTAACAGCACGGAGCAGCAGCAGCACGGAGCAGCAGCAGCACGGAGCAGCAGCAGCAGCACGGAGCAGCAGCAGCACGGAGCAGCAGCAGCACGGAGGAGCAGCAGCACGGAGCCGGTGGGCGCGAAAGAAGTTCCATAATCAATGCAGCAGCGCAGGAGGTCGCCGCAAGGCCCGATGGCAAGTCAGGGCTGAGGAGGAGCGCCCTCCGACGGTTCGAGAATAACAAATTGTGTCGCACTCGCAGCGCCTCCATTATTGACGGCAATGCTTTCTCAGTAAAAGCCCTTTATTTCTCGTCGGAAACAAGCAGACGATGTAATGTCTCGCAAAGAGTCCATAAATTTTCGAATGCCTCCGAAAGAACTGGATAGAAAAGACTGGCGGTTTTGGACAAAGTCGTCGCACCGGATTAGAACTCAAATTTTCATCCCGTGGTGCCCCCTAAAAATCTTATAGTTCCTGCCATTAAAACTTCTTCTCTGTACTTTTTACGAACCGTAAAATCTAGCGTCAATCGTGAAGTATTGTCAGTAGATGAAAACTTCGAAATCATTTCGAAGGACTGGTCGAACACCGACGCCAGGTGAGTCAGAGAGCGGCAGCCGTGCGGCGAGAGTTGCGTGGCCTGGGAGCTGGGAACGACCAAAGCCAAGCCAGCAGGGCAAAAAATTGTTAACGCTCAAATTGCGCAAACATTAAGAATGTTGAAACCAATAGCAAGCTAATCGTCAAATTTACATCACATAGCTCTTATAGATGACGTGAGCACATAGATGGTCAGTTATAAACGTTTTTCAAATATAGCATCACGCTGAATGTGGGATTCATGTTTTTTTTTTAATGTAGACTCCGAACTCTAATGCGTTGAGTTGAGGAGCCTGTTACTCCAACTGCAATAAAACGACTGAATATGACTTAAATCGCTGGTGATAAATTCCTCAAAATCTATTGCATCAGCCTCAGCTAACGGAGATCATGACTTTTGTATTACTCTGTCTCTATGTCTGCATGTTTTATTGTGTTTTTTTAAGATCATCTAGCTGTTAAAGTTAGATTTATACCGATAAATCATGAGCTATTAGCTTTGAATGTCGCCAGTTGAGGCTGAAAAAAATTAAACCCTGGACACTAATCGCAAAATCAGGTTGTAAACATTGATATATAGTTTAAAGTTATTCTTCATTGACGAACTGATGTTTCCGATTGAACTAAGTCGCTTTCACTTAGTTCTCGGGAGCTAAGCCAAAAAGGTATCGTAGCCACATGTACTATTAAGCTCAGAAAGAAACAAAGTCTGTTACAACAATTGTCTGTTATTTGGCAGTTCTAATATCATTGAGATTTGGCAAAGCATGATTTATTTTTTTATTACGATCTTTGATTGATCTTACTTTCTAGTTCAGAATGGGCTCCAGTGAACAAATTTCATTTTTTCTTAGATATTGTACCGCGCTCTTTCTTAAGTTGCGTCAACGGATACCTAATTTTTTATTCGCAGTCAGGTGGATGAATTACCTGCTACCACAGCGTTACTGAGGAGACAGGGCTCACTCCAACTTCACCGGCTGCTCGTTTGTCTTGGAAAGCACTCAAGGACTTTAAAATCTGAAAGTTTGTAGCCAAAATGAACTGTGAACATTTCAACAAGAATCACAGAAATCTTCAGCTTTCTCCTTCCTGTCATCTAAGAGCAATTTGTGTCAAGCAAAAATATCCCTCGCTAAAGAGGAATTCGGTATTTTGTGTTTTAACACTGAATGCGCTTCCTGCTGCGGTGTTAACATAAAACGGCTTTTGATCAGTGCTGGCTCATTTTATAGGTGTATATATATAAATGTTTTACTCCATAGTTTGCCTATCATAGCTAATTTATCTATACTATATGATTGTCAATAGTCACGTATAGTAACAGTCGAAGTTATTCTGCTGCAGATCTTTCAGTACCTGCCACTACCTACTGTCACAACAGCTCCTGAACTACAACATACAAAATCAAAGTCGACCACACTACTGCGAAAAACCAGGAATATTAATTTGTTAGGTAATTAAATGTAGCGAACAAGCTGTGGAATTAAATCATTTCTGATATAATTAGGTGTTTAGCCCCGCTAAACACGTAGTTGATGTAGGGTGTTCCACACAGCAGTCCGTTGATGAGGTTCCATCCCAGCTGGACGACGCTCACGTCCTCAAGTGCCTCCGGCGTGAGTGCTCTCCTCAGCTGTGCAGACGAGGAAGACATTTTATTCACAAAAAATTCTATAACTCTATGATCAATCACCTAATGTAAAATAACGCGGAAATTTCAATTAGTGAGTTAAAATACATGTTGTACTGTAAGAAGAGGTATGGTCATTTTCAACTTAGAGCACATCGATAACTGACGCTGATGTCAGTTATCCGTCAGCTCACTCAAAGTCATAACCATGAGTCCCTAGACTCTAGAGTATTAACGTGCTTATGCTTTTCAAATGTATCGGCCTATGTTTCTTGTAATGAAACAAGATTGGATTTCGCTATATTTGAGTGCTCATAAAACTTCATCTTCAATTCTTCATTGTTAACGACTCTATACTGATGCACTAGAGCAAAATCTCATTACAATGACCTCCTTCGTCCGTGACGACCTGCTTGGAACGACTCCAAACCTCGAAAGTTGAAAGCTCTAAACAATGCAGCCATGGAAGCTCAACATAGAAAAATAGAAGCCCAGTGCCTGACTAAATGAAGTCTTCACAGCACAGCACTGTAAAGCCACTATCAGAAGCTTATGAGAAATCAACAACCATTTTACGAAGCACAATTTCCAGGTCCATTAACGATCAATAAATCAACCAGTAACAGAGGACAAGGCTATCTTCAGAATTCAGATCATCCTGACGCCTGGTGATTAAACCTTAATTTAATATAAACCCAAAAAATAGCAGCAAGTCGCAGGATAGCATTCTCCTTAGAAACGTACCATCTAAATCAATTGTTGGTTAGAATCGTATCCTATGAAAGTTAAATATGCAAGCCAAAGAACACGTGTCCCGTCTTATGAATAATCTGAACGAATAAAATGAAATCACTGCCTATAAAAGTTTAATGTCCGGGAAAATTGGAGAACAACATCTTAGCTAATGTAAGACCTAGTTTTAGCGCTGGGAATTCTTCTATCCAAGCATACACATCAACTGTTTAATACAAACAAAGAATCGATTAATTTGCTAGAATCCATCTGCAAGAGAAACTACAGCTAGTGACTACATTATTCTAGACAAAGAATAGCTTTCGAAAACATTCTTGCTTTAGAATTCTTATCTCGGCGCTAATGAGATAAAAGGGCAGCAGCTTTTAAATTAAGGAGATTCATCTCGAGCATCGCTTGGTTTAGGAGCTCATTACCAGGCCTTTTCTAAATACAATCGTTCTCAAGATTACTCTGTTGCATGAATGTTTGTACCATTCTTGCTATATTTTTGCACGATGAATCACTTACTTGAAATTCCTATGCATTTTTCTTGAACAACAGAGTTAAATTAGTCGACTTATTTCTTTTGGTCTTCGTTAGTTTTTGAAATAGTTGACTGCTCCTATAACTCAAACTTTAGCTCAAAAAATTGTATTTTGATTTAGAATGTTCGTGCAGCACACTATATATATACCAGTAACTCGATCCTCATGCATGTAGAAGGTTTATCCAGTCCAGCCGGTCATATAGAGCTCGTGTAGTTTTGGCATCGCATTCGGGGTTATTTCAGGGGGCTGCGTTGAATTCTTCGATTATGCACGTGAACGTACCTTAACTTATATTCATATTACGCTCGAACTGGATTATATATTCTATCATTTATACTGCAGCTGATGTTCACTACAATTATTATTGTTGATGTGATGAAGGGCTTTTATAGAAGGATGTGGCGATCACTCCCTGTGCTCCTGTAAACGCATGCTGTCATCCATAAAACTGAACCAATTTAAGCTGATGAAAAGAATGCTCTTCATATTAGCTAAGATATTTGGCTTGGTACACAATGAGTGCTATTTTCTCACATCCCCAGCAAGGCACGCGCGCTTGTCTCACTCAAAACGCTGTGGTTGCTTTGCCTCGCCTTCCGCGGTACGTATTCAGGTTTTCATAACTTAGAATTTTCCTGGAACGTCTCTTGCTACTGCTTCATTTGGTGTCGTCGCTACTATAGAAAATTATGGAACTTTGTTTTGAAGCATTCACATCAGGTATAAAGGTTTGTATCATTAGAAATGATACACCTGAAAGTGTCAAAATAAGTAAAAATGTAAACCATCTTTTATGTAACAAACTTCTGTAACAGTACTGTCTCAGATGCGCGACTAACGCACCTGAATTAACAAGTATTGTATAAGAACTCTATAACTACATTTTGACTGTATTCTTTGCAGCTAAACTGTCAAAAGCGCAAATGTAAGAAGACGACCACGCGTTATACCAACTTCAGACCTCAAGGACGGTTGCCCAGTCAGCCTCTCCTACGCTTGTCTGCGCTGGGTCCTGAGTCGCAGCGCTGCATCTGGTGGCTCAAGACACTTCTTCTGGGCTGAGAAATTTACCCCAGCTCCTCAGATGGGAAGTTTGACGTTCATCCCACTGAAATACTGCTGTAAATTTTGAGCTCAATATTCCAGTCTGTTTTTCATTTTTCTAATGAAGGGTCACATCTCTCTAGCTGATGTGTTGTGTAGTATCTGCCTTATACTACCTCTACAACTTTATCATTTGGTTTAATTATCCCCTCTTTTATGACTTGAGTATTAGCCATTAATTTACTCAGAAACATCGCAGAAGAAATAAAATTTGCATTTCAACCCAGTCTGCTAAACATTCACACACGAAGTTCCCACTCTAGGACCCAAAAAGTAGCCACAACTTCCGGCTCTTCTGGCCCCTGGATGCTCCTGCTGCTGTGTATTTATCATCTTTTGTTATCTGTCATCACATTCGGATTAAATTAGTTGCTCGCATTCCCTCTAAAAACTCCCGTTTTCTGCAAGCGGGGCTTTTGAAACCCAAATGGAGAGGCATTAAATAAAGACGCAGACCGCCGGTAGATTGATTGCTCTGAGAATAACGCAAAAGAAACGCCTGCAGTTGTGAGCAAACAAGGGGAGCAGCTGCGCCGTGCCTTCCGCTCCCCACCCGCGTTTGCCGCTGCTGCTCCCGCTGCTGCTGCTGCCGGTGCTGCCCGTTGTACTTTTGAAAGTGCTGCTCACATTTCTATTGGTCCATGTTGCGTATGTGTTTTTTTCTGCTTCTACAACAACGATCAATTTGAAGGCTCCAGTTGTTCTTCTTTTTTTACGCGAATGACGAAGCTATTGCTGAGCCAGTTCCTACAAATAGAGGTGGTGGTTCCTTATCTTATGTCACAGTGAAATTGCAACCACAACTCAAAGCGAAAGCAGGAACACAGAAATTCAAACAACTACATCAAATTATTCACCCACGACAAAGAACAATTATCAAGATTGAACTTAAGTATAGGAGTCTAGTGAGCACGGCAACTGACGACTCTGAATTTAATGATCTCCTTGACAATGTGTATTCTCAGTACTCCTCACGAATCACTAGTTTGGGTGATTTCAATCTTCCTGATTTAAACTGGGCCTCACGACAAAGTCATGCTTTTGTAAACAAGCTTATTAAAGGAAAAGGAGAACTTCCTTCATTTCAAAAATAGAGCTCGGATTTCTGGTCCAAAAAAGTGGTCAAAATAGTGCCAAAAATAATGTCAAAATAGCACTAAAAAAATTGATTTTGCAAGTATAATAGCAAAATAGTTTTATGTTTAGCAAAATAGTTCTTATTTGTACCAAGATAGTGTGTAAAACTTTGCAAGTTTTGGCCACAATTTTGCAGTTTTCTTTCATGTGCAGCTAAAAAACAGATAATTTTTGTGATAAGCCGGACTTGCGAATGAAAATGCCAAGATAACGAAAAAGAAAGAGCATCGGATATAAACTGCAAAGGATCAGCATAAATTGAGGCGATTTTTAACACCTCTAAAAATTTTCATTGTTAAAAATTATCCTCATTGCGTAGAAACAAAACCTCAACTTTCATTACATTGTCCAGTAAATAAATTTATTGCACCCGCTAAATGATTCAAAAATAGATCTGTCACTACCACAGAAGGCGTCTCTGTGAATAGAAAAACTGAAAAATACAAATAGACAAATGAAATAAAGCACAATTTGAGCATAGGTATCGTGAAAAAATTATCTTTCTGTCCGAATGTTGAACAAGCTCTGAATTTCATTTGTGTGTGTGTTTGCCAACGTTCACTGGTCTTGCTACGGACTATTTCAGCTGGGTATATAAAGGACATATAAAATTTTGTCCTTACAGTTTGCTTCATTGTGCGCACCGCATTTCCAGCACGTAAGAATTATTTCATCTTGAAATAGAATACATTGTAAAACTACTGATTAACAATAAATCTCCGTAATCACTTCTTTAGAATTGTGTTAGAAAATTTTTAGACCGTAAAATTTGCCCCTCTCCTGCAACTTTGAGCGTACCAAAGCAAACATTGTACGTCGAGTTACCATTCAAGGGTTATTTGAACGCAGAGCTGAAAAGGGAGGTAGTGTCTTTGGTTAGTAGGTTTTTTACAACGGTCAGTGTCAGAGTGTTTTACAGAAATAGTTTTAAGATTGCACCCTTTTTTAGCAGAAAAGAACGATTGGATGAGTGCCTGTGGAGTGCCTGTGTCTATTTTTACAAGAGTGACTGCTGCATGTAGTCTTACGTTGGTAGTACCAAACTCCAACAATTCATCAGACATAGCCAACACGCAGAAATATCTCATAGAAACGATCGTGCACTATGCCTTCTACCCCTATCAGCAATTAGAGATCACTGCGAGAATTTAAACCATTCATTCAAAAATGCTAATTTTCCAACTTTATGCCGAGCTAATAGAGAGCATGACCTTAGAATTTTAGAGTCTCTTTTCATATTCACTCATAAACCTAACCTCAACAAAGACATTAGTGCCGTAAAGTTTTCAATTACCCCACCTACTGACGTAATTCTGTGTGTATGTGTTCACTGGGTGCATCTGGATTAGCGTGTACATGTGTGCTTGTGTGAATTAGGAGTATGCAACTGTTTGTGTATAAATGAATACAAATAAGGGTTCCTAGACATTATGCAAATTTTGTGGAATACATACATAGATGTTTTTATTAAAATCTTAAGAAAATTTTCTTTTTTCTACTGTTTCAGCACTGATGATGGAATTTTAATAATTCCGAAACGTGCGCAGTAAATGTAATGTTCGTTTTTACCCTGGTTCGTCTTTCTATTCTACGAGTAAGATTCTCAACAAATCGTCCTCTTGAAAATACAAGAATTTTTGGAAACCCAAAATGTTGTCATGCATCTCAAGTACCCATTTTTTAAAAAAACAGTTTTTCTTTTTTTTCCTTTTATATTCTTCGTATACAACTAGTTTGTGTAGGTTTTATGGTCATTTATTGCAGAATGACTACTTTTTGCCTCTGTGCCTGGTCAAAATAGCGTTTATACTAAAATAGCATTTATGCTATAAATGTAATTTTTAATTTGCATCTATAGTCGTTATTGCATTAATAGGATAAATTTTAGAAATTCGGGCTCTAATCATGAATGATATTCCAATTGAAGTAGTACACCAACAAAGGAATCTTTGCATCACTATCACAAAAGATCCCGAACATGAATCCATTATTATGATTTTGACAAACCAATCAAATTATACTACCACTCTTTAAGGCACTAGTCCTACCACATCTAGATTGCGTAGAGCAACTCTGATCCTCTCCCCTAAGACGGGATATGAATTTAATGGAGTGTATTCTGCATGAGGCAACGAAAATGGTTCCAGACTCCCGCAACCTTAGTTACGAGCGGCGCACGTCTCCGAGTGACTAAACTCATTTCTTGCGAGCAAAGAAAATTGCGAGGTCAATTAATTGAGCCCGACAAACATTTCATTGGCCAATGATGCTGCCCCAGTGAGGCTTTTCGTCCCTAAAGACATGCCGAAATAAAAAATTACAGTGGTAAATAATAGTTAAAATTTCAACACAGCTTAGGTGCTACGTTTTTCCTTTTAAAAAAAGTCAGAATGGGGAACCAGCTTCCAGAAAATGTTGCTCTCTTGTGGGGTGAACGCGTTCAAAGTCGTTGTGACCATTGCTGGATTGGCTATGTTCCCCCCATTACAAAGCATGTAGGTTAACTGGAATTCAAGGTTAATTTGAAAAAAAAAAACACTTTCGTAATTCTGTGAGGTATTGTCAGTAATCTCGTTTATTCACACGATATAATTTCGAGTTCATTGATGATACTTCATTGGATAGTAGCGTGAACAAGGCGTGAAAAAAGATGTGCACTTTGCTGTTATATTCCTGATAATGCGAAGAAAATTGTCAAATCATGGGGGCACACTTTGTGCGACGGTTGTGTTTAGAGATATTGTGTTAACATGTGCCGGTATTTGTGAGTGAAAATTGATGACTAAATGTGTTTCATTGGTGCCTGTGCGTGATTGGTGTCTGATGGCAGCAGACTTGGGGACAATTCAAGAGTTAGCAACTTGGATTGTTTCTGTTGCCATATTTTATTCTCTTAGATTCCATTCTACGGCGCCCACAAAACATTAAGAAAATTCTGTTGTCATTTTTCACGTCATGTGCCAGTAAATAAAAGTAAATAAATTTTCAATCGAAGATTGTTCAATAATTCGAAGTATAACGGAAAATCTACTTCATGTCACCAACACCTGAGCTGCCAGGAGCACAATCTACGCAAGTCTCGCCCTAGCCTCGCTGCTGCACTGCGTACACTCCAGAAATCATCTCGTTTATCTGCCATGCAATGGACTTATCTCCCTGCTATAATATATTTTTTCAAATTTGAACCTTATAACTTGTGCTTTGAAATTTCTCTCTATTTGAATAGTCTTATGCTTAAAAATGAGCTCTTCTCGTCTTACTGGCTCCAAATGCTTTCTTGAAGCTCAATCAACCTAATTTTTGAAAGCTCAAATAAAATGAATAAGATTTTTTCTAGTTAATAGTGTCATTCAGGAATAGTTTGAGGTCAGAATGCAGTGTGGTTCACTATGTTCCATGAACCTAATCCTTCAAAATGCAAATGATAGTCTTTTGCTTGATAATAACCGATAACAGTGCGTTATCAACCTACAAAATGACCAAAGATGTACGAAAGTTTATGTGAAGAAAATGTTGAAATGCATGCTTGCACTTCCTATGGTATTAAAGTTTAATGTGTTTTTAACTCTGTAAAAAAAATTCAAATGACACTTCAATTAGTGATGATTGAATATTTTACTAGCGAAACCTCCTTGAATTGGAAGCAGAAAACCTAGACACAGAGCACTGCACGTCTCCAACAACAAGCACGTCAACACAGTGTTGGCCAGATATTAATCATTACTTTACGGGGACATCCCTGCCAAATGATCAGGACCACTAAATTGACCTTCCTCTCAGCCAAATTTCTAAATTTGAAATTTATTCGAATAAAATATGAGCTAAAAACCATTCAACATCTACCAATCATACAGGCTTGTCAAATACCGAGATGCTGAGTGGTCTTTATGACTTAATTTCATAGAAAAATTGCTAGAATTTCTAACTCTGCCAAAAAGAAAGTAAGTGCTTTGTGTGCGAGACATCTGCTACGTTGGAAGAGCCTTTACCAGGATTTTTCATGAGGAAATATTTTTATTTTGCTCGAAAATGTCCGTGTGAGTGCGAGTGTAACCACGTGATGTTGAACGATTTCAGCACCGAGTGACCGAAGGCAGGAATAAATCAAATGCCTGGTTTTCGGGCCCACAGATGACCCGTGCATTTCGTTCGTGTCTCTATAGAGACCTCGATATCTAGGCTCTGGCACAAATTACTTTTGAGAAAACTTAAAGGATGAATGAAGTTCTTTTTGTTCAAAACCGACTTAAATCCAATAAAAACCTCACTGAAACGATTAAAGATGTGGATTGAAAAAGCAGCAATGGTCAGCGACCTTTCAATGGAAAAATGTTATTTGGCAACAGATTACAATTAAGTTACGATTCATCTCCCCTATTAGTTCAGATAGTTGAGCAAATTCTTCCTGAACTGAGCGTACTGTAAAAAACTTTAATAAGTGATGTAAATTTTTCTGTCCCTGTCGACAATGCATGCAAAATTTTTCACACCAAATGTAAAATTTGCTCTCTATTCACATTGAAAGTCAAGAAGTAACTCATGCTTCTGCAGTGAAAATTATTGCCGGTCGGAGACCGACTCAGAAGCGCCTAAATTAGCGGTAACTGCCTCGGGTTACAAAGAGATATTTTCCATTTGTTTGAGGCAATCACATCTGCGGTCCTTCAATTAACGTCCCTTACGGAGCAAGAGACTTGGAATGGGGCGTGATTTGCTTTGACGTGCTGGAGTGAGCAGGCACGAATGAGGTAAAGAGTGGATGAGAGGGCAAGGAGAAAACGTAGGTAAACTTGGGTATTGATGTTTGATGAGGAATAAAGATATGTGAACTAATAATAAATATATTAATTAAGATGTAAAACTGAGTAAAGAAATTTTTTTCCAAAAATCCATGAGGAAAACAAGGAAACCAAATTAGCAAGTTGAAAATGTGATAAAAAAAATGCGCTTTTTGAAAAGGTGTTGAGAATGAGTCAGAAATTCAGATCAAGGATAGTTGTGACTAGAGAGAAATGGAAAGAGAAATTGAACTTGTGACAGAAAAAAATTGAAGCTGCTCACTGGTAACCACGAGGAGAAAAGTACTTACCAGCCTGTAATGCTCTGGTGAAAATTGAACAGAAAGACGCAAGTCAAGGATGTTAGAAATAGTCCTCGAAGTAATTGAGAATTTCGGACGGAATTTTAGGTTCAGTCGGATTCAGCAACGAAAAACTGTCAGACTAACATACTTCCGAGGATGAGCATTTATTTAACGGAATTTCTGACTCGTATATGCTTGTACGTGTCATTTAGTCAGCAAATTTTAAATAACATCACTAATAACATAATGTAACAAGCACTATTTTGTATACATTGAGCAAAAAATACGCCATTACACTTCCGTATCGGAGGAGGGTAGCAGCTTCCGATATGGCCAGCTCTCACGGAAGCATTTTCTCTTGAATCTGCCTGTAGACGCGCAGTGTGAGAGCTCTGCCATCGTCGCGTGTGAGGGACACTCTGCGTCGTTCTACGTGTGGGTGTGCTGGGCCTCAGGGTGTACTTATTTTAGCAACAGATCCTGAGTTTATTCTGTTGATATATAGCTCATAGAAATGCTGCGCAAGACACCCTCTCAGTTCCTTAAAGTGACTTTGAACCGATGATGAATGGAATCAATTGATAATAACTTCGTTGAAACGCTTCAATTTCTTTCTCGAGGACGTAAGGAAATGTCATCTAAACTAGCTCGTGTGCTGTTCGCTGAAACTAAGTTTTTTAATTTTGTTATATTACTTTTCTGTTGCTGTATACGAAGGTGGGATGAGTCTAACTCAACCCTTTAGTTCCTCACCATCAGGAACTTGATTCTCTTTCGCCCTACCAAACCTAAACAATTTAAGGAAGAAAATCAAAATAATATTTAAGGAAATTGACTTCAGAGATTGAGGTTGTAGCAAAGTACATTTTTAATGGGAGGAGAAAAGTAATTAAAAGAGGCCATGTTTCCGCCCTCTTCAATTGTTCTAGCAACGCTAACTCGTGAGCAGCTTACATCTCATTGCTCTCTCCGTCTCTCGCCTGTGTTCTCTCCTACAAAACAAGACTAAGCCGAGGCTACGTCGCCTCGCTCTGATTCGCACTTGATAACTAATTCCAGGCTAATTCCCAGTGAGAGTGAGAGCTCATGATTTCCATAGTTGAATTTGACCTTATAATAGGGCGTTAATGAGCTCCCTTAACGCAACGTAACGAAACGTAACGCGCCCAGAGGCTTGGCATCTCCGGGCGAGCCGTCTGGAAGTGTGCCTTCTCTAGCGGACACAAATGACTAATTTTGACTCTAGAGGATACCGTTCAGTTTTTTCTTATTTTTAAACAGGGACTGGTTGTCGTCTTCAGACTAATTTTGACAAAAGATGTTACCGTTCAATTCTGTCTTGTTTTTAAACACGTAATGGTTGTCATCTAAAGACCAGTTTGGACAAAAGATGTTACCGTTCAATATTATCTTGTTTTTAAAAATGGTAGTCTTAAAAGGGTTTTAAAAGGGTGATGGGGGCTGTCATCTTTGTGCTAATTCTTGCTGGAGATAGGGCTGTTCTGTGTTGTCCTTTTTTAGAGTGGGAATGGCTGTCGTCTTTTGACCAATTCTAACTAGAGTTTTTGTCTAATTTTGACCAGCGTTTGGTCTATGAAGTTACACTCCAGACTCGCTGGCGTAACTGATCATCAGCAAGCAGCATCCTTCCTGCCAAGCTTCTGGTCTCGCTCTCCATCCCTTGATGTCTGGAATCATGGCGTACATCTAAAGACTCACCAGGCGTAAATGCCAGAATTTCCGACTACCCGATGGTCAGTGATAAGTTTCATCATCGAGTGCTCATCACACATTTTAAATATTAAATGATTCGAAAATAAGATATCCCTGTATCATTTCAGCTTCTTCATTAGATGAAGAAATTTATACCGATCCCCTGATTTCATTAGGGTCATTGCAGCTTTAGTTGTCTGACTAAAGTGCAGTTTTATTTGTCTCACTAAAAAATACAGTGATCAAGTTTTAAGTTAGGGGATTGGAGTGGCTGTTCTGGTACTACAGGTTATGTGAGAGCGGGTATTGGAGTACTGTAGGTTATGTGAGAGGGGGTATTGGAGTACTGTAGGTTATGTGAGAGCGGGTATTGGAGTACTGCAGGTTATGTGAGAGCGGGTATTGGAGTACTGCAGGTTATGTGAGAGCGGGTATTGGAGTACTGTAGGTTATGTGAGAGCGGGTATTGGAGTACTGTAGGTTATGTGAGAGCGGGTATTGGAGTACTGCAGGTTATGTGAGAGCGGGTATTGGAGTACTACAGGTTATGTGAGAGCGGGTATTGGAGTACTGTAGGTTATGTGAGAG